>BMAW01009573.1:0-16833 GCA_019974015.1 Nephila pilipes | reverse complement strand
CCTTTGGCGAACACGGATGACGCGTTCCCGGGGGGATGCCCTAGCTATTATACTCTATTTTAGTTCCTCCTTCATCTCATCGAATTTTTCTTGTTTCGGTTATTTCCCGTCTAGATCACATATTTACACTCGTGTACCTTACTTTGCGCATGGTCACATCTGGCTTTTGCTCCATTAAAAATACTATCAGTTACTCAAATGTCTAGATCAATTACATCTAGTTCCCGAAAGTTCGTCATATATGCTGAGAGCAGGAGCGTCCTGGAAACATTGGTCAGTCTTGACAATCGGAGTCATCCCGTTGTGGTTGACATTTCTGACATTATTTGTCATCTATATAGCAGGGGTAATGCTATAAAATTATGCTGGATACCTAGTCATTTAGGTATTTCAGGCAATGATCAAGCGGACTCGGCTGCACGTTCGGCAACGAATCCTCTGCAGCTCTGAGTCCCGCTGGAGGTCATACGACGTCACATTTTAATGCTAATTAATCAAACATGGCTGGAATCGGGGAGTCTCCAGACTAATAAAAAATTACACTCGGTGAAGCCGATTATTGGAGAATAGCCTGTTTTTCCAATGAGAAGAGCAAATGTCAGTTTGACTCGCCTTCGCATTGGACATACTCGATTTACTCACAAACATCTTTTGTTCGGAGGAGATGCTCCCGAGTGTCCTTCCTGCCATGTCCCCTCCTCTATTCATCATATTTTAATTGACGGTCCATAACATGTTGGTTTTTAAGACACATTGGTCTTTTACACCAAATTTGAAATTTCCCCTTTTAATTTAAACTACTACCTTCTAAGTGTATCATGTTTACGAAATGGTATATTTTAATTAATTTTAACAAATAGTTGGCGCAGCATAGCCTACCTTGGCCTTTGCGCCATAAAACCTCACAGTCACTCACTCACTATATCAGTTAAGGCTTGTTTGGCGCAGCATGGCCACATCTGGCTTTTGCTCCGTTAAACTGCACCATCACTCATATATGAGCTAAACTTACTCAAAGAGTTGTGTACGAGTGATAGTTTATGCCCCATATGCATAATAACTGAATCCTGGATCAATATACAAGCATGACCCGTGTGGTGACCGGGAATGACAGTATAGTCCCATTTTATCTCATGCAGGTAGTAAAAGGCTACTAAAATTAGCACCCGGTAACTGGGGATGTAAAAGGGCACGCTGCCCATTAGGATTATATGAAGGGAATAATTCGTCTTTGGTAAACACGGGTGACGGGGCCGCGGTAGCCTAGTGGTCAAGGTCGTGGATAGCGGCTGGCGGTTTTCGTTCAGTCGCGGGTTCGATCCTTGGCCACCAAAGACCCGCCGTGTAGCCGGGGCTGATGCACTTTAAATCTGTTCGGGGCCCAAAGTCCTCCCGTTGGCGTGGTGTGGATGTTAGGAGAGGGGGTGCCAGCTCAGGTGTCGTCCTCGTCACTTGACCGTGGTTCAAAATTACGAGGTCCGTCGCCAATAGCCCTCGTGTTGCTTCTAGTGCGACGTTAATAAAAACTAAACTAAACTAAACTAAACACGGGTGACGAACTCCCGGGATACCCTAGCGATCCTTCTCTATTTTCGACCCTCCATGTCAACCATTTTTACCTTTTTTTTTCAACTTCATGTCTAGATCACAGTTTAATCTTGTTTGGCGCTGCAATGCCATGTCTGGCTCTTGCGCCAATAAACTTTACATTCACTCATTCAGGGGAATAGTCCTCCAGGTTGGTATACCACAGGGGCTTGTTTTCGTCAGGCAAGTATAGCTATTATGACCCTGAGGCACCTTAGTTTTCCTTTTCTTTCCCATGTGTTTCACTGTCTTTGGTAAACACGGGTGACATGCTCCCGGGATTCTGAAACGATCCTTCTCTATTTTCAACCTCCCTTCACGTTTGCGTGGCGTGCAAGTTAGGATAGGGGGGGCCAACTCATGTATCGTCCTTGTCACTTGACCGAAATTCAGAATTACGAGGTCCGTCGCCAATAGCTCTCGTGTGGTTTCTAGTGCAATGTTAATAAAAACTTAACTAAAATTAAAACTTAACCTTCCTTCTTGCTAATTAATTTTCATCTTTTTTTTTTTTACAAATTTTTCAATCGTCTGGATCACAGCTTTACCTGTTTGGCTCAGAATAGCGCCATCTGCTTCTTGCGCCATTAAATTCTACTATTATATCATAATTGTTAAGGTGGCCACTATAGCCAAGTGGTCATGGCCGCGGACACGTGGACAGCTATTCACTCCCGTTATACCCTAGCTATCCTCTATTTTCGACCCTCCTTCTTGTCAACGAATTTTTGTCTTTCAATTTTTTCACGTCTAGACCACATTTAAATATTGTTTGGCGCAGCGTAGCCCCATCAGGCTCTTGCGCCCAATAAACTTCACATTCACTTACTCAAGTAGCCAGAGATTTTTGTCCTGTCATGTGTTCGGGCCTTGATGTCACCTAAAACTCACCGTGTTTTCGTGGTGTGGAAGTTAAGAGATGTTGTGAAAGCTCAGGTGTCGCCTCATCACTTAACCGTGGTTAAAAATTACTAGGTCCGTCGCCAGTAGTCCTAGTGTTGCTTCTAGTGCGACGTTAATAAAATAAAACTAAATTTGACTAAACACCGTGTAGCCAGGCCTGATGCACCTTAATTATTCGAGTGTCTAAGTCCTCCCTTTGGCATGGTGGGGTAGTTAGTTGAGGTTGTACCACCTCAGATGTCGTCCTCATTACTTGACTGAGATTACAAATTACAAGGTCCGACGTCAATAGCCCTCGTGTTGCTTCTAGTAAGACGTTAATAAAACCAACTCAGTCCCCATTGTTAAGCTAAATTATTTGCCATGCACCCGTGTGTGTGTGTGTTTTGCGTGCTTTTCTGCGTGTAAAAATATGAGTGTAAGTGTATCCCACTTGAAGAGAATCCTTATTTTATGCAACTCATTCGGAATGGCGAATGACCTGCATAAAAAGGGATAAAGCGCTTTTCACGAGTGAGACGACGACTTGTCTAAAGATTGAGGGTAATTACAGCTCGTATAAGGCGGCTATTCAATTATACAATGGTTCCATGATCGAGGAAAACCACATATCAATATTAATTTATTCATATGTACATGATATTGCAAATTGTAGAGATTTATTTCGTTTTGTTAGGTTTCAAAAGGGAGGGGAGCGTTGATTGAAGCAACGTGCTGAATGGAGAATATGCAGGTTTATATATAATATGTTAATATATTTTGGTTAAATTTTAGTAACAAATGAAACAGCGAACTTCACTGTGGTTAACGAAATTACGAGATCCGTCACCTATACTCTTCCTGTTGCGTCTAATGCGACGTTAATAAAACCAACCAACAATATAACAACGCCTAAAAGAAGCTTAACGGTACTTGCAAAAAATAGATTATAGTATTATTTCATGTAAGCCATTTAATATAAAATTTCTGAACTTTTATCTTATATCATTCTCGTGGCCGCTGTAACCTAGGGGTCATGGTTTCGGATCTGTTACCGGCGGTTTTTGTTCATTCGCGGATTCGATCGTTGGCCTCCAAAGACCCGCTGGTAACTGTGACTGATGCATGTTAAATCTTTCGGCCCCGAAGGCCTCCCTTGGCGTGGTGTGGATGTTAGGAGAAGGGGTGCCAACTTAGGTGTCGTCCTAGTCACTTGACCGTGGTTCAAAATTACGAGATCCATCGTCAATAGCCCTCCTGTTGCTTCTAATGTGACGTTAATAAAAACTAAACTAAAAACCTATATCATTCTCATTACTACAATGGCATTGATTTTTTTAATGTATGTATATGACACTTTCTCACCTAGAATTAAAATTAGAAACGTTCTGTATAATTAACGTAAAATGATTCTTGATACAGAGGTAGAGTAGCTTACAGTAGATGAGAATTTAATTTTTTGATATTACGGCTAATCTGAACTACATATTTTTTTTTTTCGAAACACGTATCATATGAGTCATTATTATTTATTACAATTTCGAACTATACATTTTGTAATTTAAAAATTTACGAAAATGGAACAACTTATTTATTTGCAAACGTTGTCACGATCATTAGACTTTCTTTATTTTAAAAGGATGTATTTTTCAATGCGTTCCTAAAGACAACAAAGTAAAAAAGAAAATATTTTTATATTGTCATTACAACATTCTTTCATTTATTTGCGTCGTACACCTTAAGGATAAAACAATATTTTAATGACACGATACAACAGAAATCCCACTAACATGTCGATGCTTTTAACCAGTGACTAAGTAATTGTCCCACACATACACACGTAGGGTGAAAAGAATGCGATTCAACCAGTGGCTAAGTGTAGGAGGTAGAAGAGGGGACCATGGCCCCGGGCGGTTCGGATGTGGGGCTCCGAACTGCATACCCTTGTCTGCAACAAAATGACATGGTTATTAGAGCAGATAACTGTATTGTCATCAGGATTGTATATACAGAATTTGAAGGCAAATAAATGGTTCAAAATAGAGTCGTAAGATTTGATCGATGCAAACACATATTTGTGTGAAGTTAAATAAAATGTCGTAAAATATTTTATTCAAAACAAGAAAAAAATTTCTTTTTTAAATTTTGAAACGGGGCATTCGCTGGCGATAACAAATGGAATAACTGTGTCCATTTTTATTTTTGAATTATTGTTCCTTGAAGAACAGACAGGTGCGACGATGCGCAGATGACATTCAATTACCTCAACTTTTTGTTAATTAGAAAAGTGGTGCAGTGATGATAGTGTTTGTTGTTTGTTTCTTAATATATATATTTCTTACATCTAATTCTTTCATTATTTTTCTGCCATTTTTTTTTAAATTTCTTCGTGGAAAAAGATGACGATGTTTCATATTCCCCCTTTTTTAAGGTAATTATTTAATATTTTTTTCCACTTCTAGTGACATTTCAATGGGGGGAAAACTATGCGAGTTAAAGACTTCATTAACGATAAGTAGAGATAGTAAGTTCAATGGCAATTGTTTTGTAACGGACAAAAACTCACAGAAGTATTTATTCGTAAACTCTATTACACTTACACTAATTCGAGTTATGTTTGTACTCATTTCTTGTAGTTTTGCAACTAAATTTTTTTGTATAAACTATTTCGTTTTTTTCTTTGTTGAGCACATGACTTGACGTTCATATACATTTTTACAGCCTCTTCGTTTTGAGTCAGTCATTCGATACTATTTTCGTCCTCTATATTTATATTGTTCATAATATTTGATACTATTTTCTGGTGTCTGTTCTAGATTCCATTTCATATTGTTTAGACACCGCACTGGTTTTGCCATATCATGTGAATATTTTATACTTTTTTTTATATTATTTCGTACTTTGTTTTGGACTGTAATGTATTGTTTATTTTAATTTCTGTGTTAAAAACGCAAATTATATATCAAAAGCAACATGAAAAGGTTACAATATTCTTTCCCAAAACTAATTTTATTTCCGTTATTTTTATTAAAAACTTTTATTATTGTTTTTTCTTTTACGGAGATAAAAATGTTGTAAAGAATAATTAGCGTATTGAAACACTAAGGAGGATATATTTGTGAACTCAGGTCCTCTTCATTAGTTTTGTTTCTGTATTTTAAAATTTCGAATTCATGTTTAACAATTAAATTCCAATTCCGTGTCTAACAAGGGAAATGCTAACACATTCTAACAATGGAATACAAAATCCGTTCCAACAATAGAATTACTTTCCCGTCTTTAACAATATCATTAAATATCAACGTTGATTAACTGAATTATTGTTTTTTATAATCCCTTTTTAAATCCATCGAATTAATTGATTATTTTTCGGTCATTTTTTTGAAATTATTCATAGAAAAATTATGAAGATGTTCCGTATTTCCCTTTCTTAAAGTTAATTATTTATTGATATCTTTTTTCCACTTCCAGCGACAATTCAATGGAAAGCTCTCTATGTAAGTAAAAACCTTCATTACGACAAGTAGAGATTTTACGATCACTAAAAATTTGTGTAATGGATAAAAACGCACGGAAGTATTTATTTGTAAACCCTAACACGCTTACTGTAATTCTTGATATATTTGTATACATTCGTTGTACTTTTGCAACTCGATTTATTTAGAGAATTTTTTTTTTTTTTTTGCTATGTTGATCTCATGACTTGACGTTCATAGACATTTTTTCAACCTCTTCTTTTTTGAGTCATTTTTAGCCATTCGATACTATTTTCAGCCCCTAATTTATACTTTTCCTAAATATTCGATTCTATTTTCTGGCCTTTTGGCTAGATTCCTTATCATACTGTTTATCATTCCTTATCATATTCCATACTGCTTTTTCCATATCATATCAATATGCTTTAAATTTTGAAATAATTTTAGAATATTTTTGCAATGCTTCGTACAGAAATTATGTCAAAAACAACTCGAAAATCTTACAATAACTGTTTACAAATCAATTTTTATTACTGTTATTTTTATTCAAAACTTTTATTACTGTTTTTTATACAAATAAAAATGTTGTAAGAAATAATTAGCGCATTGAAACTCGGAGGATGAAAGAGCTGTGCATTGTGGTTTTATTCAGTCACTCTTTTTCTGTATTTTTTTGTATTTATTAATTAAATTCCAATTCCGTATCTAAGAAGGACATTCCTATCCCATTCTAACAATGGAATCCCTAAACCGTTCTAACAATTGAATATTTTGAAAATAATATTTACCTAACGATTTTAAAATATGTTCAAGAACTTGAAATTCTCTTTTTTTTCAATTTAAATATTAAGGCGGGAAACGAAGAAATTTTAATGCTAACTAAAATATTTGAGATTCTATACGAAAGAGAAAATGTTCTGGTTTCCAAGAAGCTATATTTTAAATCCTTACAAGTAATCAAACAATTATCCTTTTTATAGGAATTATCATCCTGTGGGACTTCGTCATTTTCCAAACAGTCTTAAATGAAAGAAACATTTCCGAGGGGGATATAAGCAATTTTTCTATCAGTCTGGCAATAATTACTTGAATCTCCTCCCCGTCCTAACATCTTGCATTCCAAATGACACTTTCGACCCATCTCCGATCAAACCCTTTTTGTTTCAAAGATTTGTTAAATATTTATTTACGTCATAAGAATACATATTCAGAAAAGTCAATTTTCGCTCCACATAGAAATCGTGAGGTAAAAGTCAGAGGGTTATTTAACATGAAATATATTATAAAATCTTAAACAAAAAGTTATTCAAGAACTTTTCTGATAGGACTTAGTTATCGGTTTCATTTGGCCGCGGTCGAATAGTGGTCATGGTTTCGGATTCGTGGCCGGCATTTTTCACTCAGTCGCGGGTTCGATCCTTCGTCGCCAAAGACTCGCAAACTTCTCTTCACAATGACGTGGTGTGGAAGTTAGGAGAGGGGATGCCAGCTCAGTTGTCGTCCTCGTCACTTGACCGTGGTTCAAAATTACGAGGTCCGACGCCAATTGCTCTCCTGTTGCTTCTAGTGCGAAGTTAATAAACACTAATATAAATTAAACTATCGGTTTAATTGGCGGACCCGTTTCCAAAGTATTGATCTTCGCAAGCGTTCTGATGATCTTTTATCTATGGTGTCATGGGGTCGCGTTCTTGTGCCACCAAAGATCTAACGTTTGGAGTAGATAAGTAACGTTAGAAACTTCAAAGAATCAAAATCTACACGTTGCTTCGTGTGGAAGATTGGAGGATGTGCCAGCTCAGGTAATCTCCTCGTCACTTGACTTAGGGTTTAAAATTTCACGATAAGTCGCCATATTTCTCATGTAGTTCCAGTAGTCGCCAGTAGTTCTGATGAAAATTAAATACTGAATATCGGTTCAATTGATTAATAATATCAATGTAAACATTAAGTAACATTGGTTTAGAACTAAAAGGTATGGTCTAAAATTTCTTACTTCAGGACAAAATATGTTTGCTTGGTCTAAAGTTTGCTAAGAACATAAACGATTTTTTTTTTTGTTATTTTAATTGTGATACTAAAACCGTTTTGTTCTGGGCTGTGAACTCACAGCCGGTAAATCTTCAGTCGAATCATGCATTGAAATCGAAATCCAATATAAACTCTTCATGTAGAATTATTAAAGCTAATTAAATCTTTCGGGGTTCAAAACTCCCTTGTTGACGTGGATTGGAGGACTGGAGAGTAGGATTTCAGCTTACGTGCCATTCTAGTCACTTGAACTTGGATAAAACGAAATTTCTCGTCAATAGCCTCCGTCCTGATTTTCAAGTGTAACGTTCAAATCAATCAATCAATCAAAATTTCAAATTCGTTGTTTCTCTCAGTTATTTCATAATGTGACTGTCGTCTTCAAATATACGCTCTATACACTCTAGCGTTTATACTCTTGAAAATATACACTCTAGCGTCTATACTCTTGAAAATATACACTCTAGCGTCTATACTCTTGAAAATATACACTCTTAGTCTTTTAATGCTTTTTGAATGTCGTGCAAAGTGTTATATTCGTAAACTTGCGCCGGTGAAACTAAATTTTCAATCATCTCTAAAAATGTCTAGAGATTATGTAAGTATACCATCAGAAATTTATATAACATGTTAAAAAACAATTCAATCATTTCATGCCTAAATATTATATATGTGTGTACTTAAGTGTATCTAAATATGAACAATTCAATTTATAATCGTTCTCAATATTAAATAATTCAAATTTTGAGCAGAATGATACATTTTGCATGTTTAAAACAGAAATATTTATATATATGTTACACATTTATGTAATTTACGTATTTATTGTATGGATAATTTTTAATGCAGAATATTTTTCTTTCATAATGTTCAAGAAATAGTCGTCGATTGTTTGATAAAAACTATTGAAAGTTTCGAAATGTAAAATAATTCTAAATGTATGCAAAATATCTTGCAAAAACTTTATAATTAATGAGAAATTTGTTTAGTGATATACGAGATTATTACACAGGTTGATGCCGTTATTTTCAGTTGTTTTAACTTGAGTTGTTTTAACATAAGTTGTTTTAACTTGAAATGATGCTTTAATATAGCTATAAAAATTAGCTTGTTAACAAGAGTTTATGAAGCAAAACTGTTGCCGCGTATGGATTACGTTTAATTACTCTGAATGAAATAATATTCAAATATGAATACACAAAAATTATTTCGGCTTAATTGAAATATCAGGTATCAAATGGCGACAGTAAATTTGGTGATTTTTATAAAAGTCGCCTGAGTTACATGGCGTATGACCTTAAAAATCGGTAATATAAAGAAATCAAATTATATCACTCATGATTTTTATATTAATAATCATTTGTTTAGAACAAATTTGGAATACTATTTAGACCTCAATCTTGGCGTCCAAAAATTCACCCGATTTACAAAAGTAAGTTCGCCAGAATCATATTGTTATCAATCACCAAAATCGCCTAATTTGGTGTACACCCGATGCTTTTCAATAAACGTTGCTTTAAAGGAAAACTTAACAATTTCAAATAAGAATTATGTAATCGTTGGTCAAAACGAGGTTGCAATAGAAAAGAGATTATGATCAAATTCTCCCGGCAAATGTGCTTTGAGTTGGCTAATTCAACTTTTGTTTGGTGCAATATATTCAGAAAAGAATTAATATAAAAATTGTCAACTAACCATATTACGTGGAGTCGTGGGTTCGAGTCCTTATTCCACTAACAGACTGAGGCTGATGAATGTTTATATATTTGAATATTGTTTTTAATCTTTATTCAGATGTTTTTATCTTTAAGGACTTTTAAAGTACGTGTCGGAAATGTTTTATCATCTTCTTTTACTCAATTTGAAGGAGTTCCTCAGGGAAGTATTTTAAGTCCGACTCTTTTCATTTGTCACCTGTCACCAATTCTTTTAAAACTTCAGCCATCTGTTCACGGATCATTGTATGTCGACGATCTGCAGATTTCCTGCGAAGGATCGTCCATGCATCTAATCGAGCGGCGACTTCAGAATGCAGTTAATAACTTGGTTACTTGGTGTGATGCGAATGGGCATAGTATTTCTCCCAGTAAGAGTAGTTGCGTGCATTTTTGTAGGAAACGGGGACTCCATCCCGATCCTGACATTCGCATCCGTAATACGTCTATTCCGGTCGTCCCTGACGTCCGCTTCCTCGGAGTAATTTTCGACCGCAAACTCACTTTCCTTCCGCACATTTTACATCTGCGGAAGAGGTGCGAGAAATCCCTCAACATCTTGAAGGTTTTGTCAAACACCTCTTGGGGAGCGGATCGAATTTCTTTACTCCGAGTGTATCAGTCGGTTATTCTGTCTCGGATCGACTACGGATGTGTCGTCTACGGATCTGCCTGCAAAACTACCTTGCGGAAGCTTGACCCAGTCCACCCTAATGCTCTGAGAATCTGCTGTGGTGCGTTCCGAACGTCACCTGTGCAGAGTCTCTATGTCATTTGTAACCAGCTACCTTTGGCTTCGCGGCGCCTGAAACTGTCGCTCTATTATCATTTCAAAATGTCTTCTCTCCCATCTCACCCATTACAGAATATCACTACCAGCCCGTCTTTAAGGAGATTGTACAGTGCTCGTCCTTCTTTCATCCGTCCTTTTTCTGAGAGGGTGAAGGTATTCATCGAGGAACTCGGCCTACATGACTTGGATGTTCAGCAACGAAATTTTATTAAATTTCCACCTTGGAATATTCCAAGTTTTATATATCATAACCCCTTTGCTTCTTACAGCAAGAGCACCACTTGTCCCATTGTTCTCCAGAGGATCTTTGCCTTCCATCGCTGTCAGTATGAGGATTTTATTCCTATTTACACGGATGGATCGAAAGGAACTGGATACGTCGGCTGTGGTGTCGTTTCGAACGACATCAGGCACAGTTACCGGCTCGACTCTTCCTGCAGTGTCTACACTGCCGAAGCAGTCGCCATTTACTGTGCCCTTAGATTAGTCGAGACATCCAGTTCTCGAAAATTCGTTGTATATACTGACAGCAGGAGCGTCCTGGAAACATTGGTACATATTGACGATCGCAGTCATCCTATCGTGGTTGAAATTGCTGACATTATTTGCCAGCTTTATAGCAGGGGTTATGTTATAAAATTGTGCTGGATACCTAGCCATGTAGGTATTTTAGGAAATGAACAAGCGGACTCGGCTGCACGTTCGGCAACGAATCCTCTGCAGCTTGCAGTCCCTCTTGAAGACATACGACGTCATATTTTAATGCTCATTCATCAGACATGGCAGGAATCATGGAATTTACAAATTTACAATAAATTGCACTCGGTGAAGCCGATCATCGAAGAATGGCCTGTATTTCCAATGCGAAGAGCCGATGTCAGATTGACTCGCCTTCGCATTGGACATAGTCGATTTACTCACAAACATCTTTTGTTTGGGGAAGATGCTCCCGAGTGTCCTTCCTGTCATGTCCCTTACTCTATTCATCACATTTTAATTATATGTCCGGTGTTTGATCATCATCGCCGGACTTTTTTTCATTCATCTGTTTTAAAACTTTCTGACTTGGTGGGGGAAACCCCCCACCATAATTTATTTGCTTTTTTAAGACATATTGGCCTTTTACACCATATTTGAGTTTTAACCTCTTATCTTTTATGTGTCTTTTTGTGTTCGTCTCTTGTTTTTAATGAAATCAATTGCTAATCGATTTTAACAAATGTTTGGCGCAGCATAGCCTACTTTGGCTCTTGCGCCATAAAACCTCACTCTCACTCACTCACTCATTGTTTTTAATCACTCATACAAGTATGCGTATGTGTGTGAGTGTGATTAAAATGGAATTCGAAATTTTCAACTCACTATTTTTAATTCATCTCCATTTTAAATTCCTTTTATGTAGTAAATGACGAACTCGGTAGCCTAGTGAGTTTATGAACGCTTGCGTTGCTTTCGTCGAGTCGTGGGTTCGAACCCTCAGACCACTAGAGTTCCATTGTATAAAGGGCCTGATGCACATAAACCTGATAGTGGTTCTATGTCCTATCGTGGCTACTTGTGAAACCTGGGAGTGAAAGGTCGTCCTTGTTATTTGACCAAAGTTCAAAATAATTTATGTATCTCAGATTAATTTGGGAATATTATTTCATGTAAACCATTTAACATAAAAGTTTTGGAAATTTTATCCTATATCATTCTTATGGCCGCGGTAGCGTAGGGGTCATGGATTCCGACCTGTGATCGGCGGTTTTCGTGCAGTCGCGGTTCGATCCTTGGCCGCCTAAAGACATAAAGTGCAGCCGGGGATGATGCACATTAAATCTGTCGGGGCCCAAAGTCCTAGCGCTGGCTGGGTATGAAAGATAGGAGAGGAGGTGCCAGCTTAGGTGTCTACCTCGTCATATGACCGATGTTCCAAATCACAAGTTCCGACGCCAATAGCCCTCGTTTTGCTTCTAGTGCGACGTTAATGTAACCAAAACCAAACCGTAATTTATGAAGCCTCTATTTTTATGCGAGTAAGATGGTAAACAAACACGTTATTTAATTCTAAGCTAGAATTCAGTCGAAAAAAAGGAATAATCTAACAGACTTTTCATACACTGTGATGATAATTAATAGACTGTGTTGTTTTTTTTATGACGTCTCTTCAAGAGGGTTTGTGAATTCAGTTGCTGTTTAATTACACTTTATGATGTAAGAAGTTAGAAGAACCTCTCTCTACAAAAGTAACACATACACTTGTTACTATTCAACGGCCGACTGACACATTGCTAGCGATAATTTTTTGGCATGAGCGGAGTGACGATCGCTTCCGTAAAAAAAAACCGTAAGGGTACGGTGGAAATAAGCGGAGAGTCAGTTTATCCGAGATCGGTTTAGCGGAATCCTATCGTACGTTATCTTTAAGAATATATTTATACTTTTTGAAAGCTCTTCGCCCAAATACTAAGTATACTTTTTTCCATTTTATTTACAGATAGCTCGACATCTTACTTTAAGAAAAATCAATTATAGTCCAAATGAAATGGAATATATCACGAGAATGCGCAACGCAATCAAATTTCAAATTGCAAGCCAGGAGGACTGTAATTGTTTCAAAAAACCTTTTAAACACCTGATCGTATGCAAATGGAATGAAATAACGGAGCTACGAATATGTTTAGATCATGCTCTTTCCAAAGTTGTAAAATCTTATGTATTATTGCATAATAGTGAACCTTTCCTTCAATGGAGGACCATAACAATCGACAATGATGGTTTTTTCCAAATTCGAAGTGAAGATCAGAGAATAGCAGAAATAAGTAAAAAAACTGCTGAAAATAAATCAGTTGACCGATTTCTAGTGCCAAACTTCCGATTAGAATATGGTATAGTCCTAGAAGATCGTTGGCCTATTTTGAGATCGGGCGAAAGACCATTTTTGGAGGATGCTTTTCTCCACAATTTTCGATTAATTTGCATCGCGAATCACCACTATTTACCTCTTGAATTTACTTGGAGACGCGTTTATTCTAATGACGGGCCCCTAGTCCTTTTTGATAAGGTCTATGTAGCTGCTTACTTGGATGACCAGATCCGGAACAATAGATCTGTGAATGTCTTCAAACAAATCGTCAACAGAGAGATAAATGAGAAGTTTTTTAATCAATTTGAAATACTAAGAGCAATAGCTTCGCCTTATTACTTTGTACTTCCCTATAAAGATTTACCACTATACGCTCCCATTGGAATTAGTGCTTGGTATAGACACTTAATTCATCATAATTATGGGTTTTTTTACTTTCAAAGTCGGTTGGATGTAGCAATGAAAATCGTACCGTAAAGGAGTTTTGTTATTTTGGTGAGATTTAAAATTTTTATTAGTTACAAAAAATACATATATTTATCACACGACTTTTAATAACTTCAATATTTTAAACTACAATTTGTTTCTAATCATTTAATCACCTCTTGTAAAAGGTCTAATGTTACACTTCATTGTAAAAAAGTTAAGCGCAGAAATATTTGTTGAAATCTTTACTCAATCGATTATAGCATTTTCATTATTCTATGCACATACCATATATTTTGAAAATTTTTGTTTTCAATTGCGCTGTATGAAAGTTTTAAGTATGATTGACTCTTTAAATAAATTCTCTCTACGTATTACTTTATTTCGTCCGATTCAGATACTTATGTCATGAAATTCTTATAAATACGACAGTATCATACACACTCAAATAAATAAAAAGTTGCGCTCTTATTACCTGAAGTATTACCTTTTGGAATGTTATGTGACGTTACAGAACGTTCAGACGTTTGAGAACTTCATTTTGTGAAAGAACCTTGACATATTTAATTTAGCATCCCTTTTTTGAATTTTAACGAATAAGAGTAATCTTAAATGAGGATTAAAGAGAAAGGTTTAGAAGGAATGGAGAGCTCGGAGAAAGAATAGTGGCAGAGAAAGAGATCGGAAAGTTTAGAAAAAGAAACCGCTGGAATTCTGACGCCCCTAAAAGAGAACAAATGAACTGTCGAAAGATAGTGTTAAAAGAAATACAATAGTTGAGATTGTGTTTGGATTTTAACAAACTCAACCTCAAATATAAGCTGACACGTGTGGTGTCCGGATAAGTGTGAATAGTCCCACTGTAGCTAATGCGTGTCATAAGAGGCGACTAAAATAGGTACCCAGTGTCTGGGAAAATAGCCGGAGGCTCAGCCCCTGAGAATTATATACGGGAAACTCAGGAGCTTGTCTTCTTTTGGTAGGAATGGACATTGCTCACCCGAGGGTAATTAGTGATCTTTTTTCTTTCCCATGGGGTTTACAGCCTTTGACGAACACGGGTGACGCACTCCCGGGATATCCTAGCTATCAAACTTTATTTCAGGCCCTCCTTCTTGTCATCCAATTTTTCTTGTTTCAGTTATTTCCGTCTAGATCAAATATTTACACTCATTCACCTTGTTTTGAGCATGGTCATATCTGTCTTTTGCTCCATGAAAAATACTATCAGTTACTCACACGTTTAGATGAATTATAACTAATTTGGCGCAACATGGCCTCCTCTGGGTCTTCCGCGTGACATTGCAGACATTCTTTGTAGTCTTTATAGTAGGGATTATCTTATTAAATTCTTTTGGATACCTAGTCATGTAGGTATTTTAGGCAATGAACAAGCGGACTCGGCTGCACGTTCGGCAACGAATCCTCTGCAGCTCTCAGTCCCACTTGAGGACATACAAAGTCACATTTTAAATTCCATTAATCAAGCGTGGCAGGAATATTGGAATCTTCAAAACAATAACAAACTACACTCGATGAAGCCGATCATTGGAGTATGGCCTGTTTGGCCAATGCGAAGAGCGGATGTCAGATTGACCTGCCTTCGAGTTGGACACACTCGATTTACCCATAGACTTCTTTTATTTGGGGAGGGTGTTCCCGAGTGTACTTCCTGCCATGTCCCTTACACGATTCATCACATTTTAATTATGTGTCCTGTTTTTAATCATTATCGTCGTATTTTTTTTTCAATCATCTATTTTAAACCTATCTGACTTTTTGGGGGAAACACCCCACCAAAACTTATTTGTTTTTTTTTTAATACATATTGACCTTTTACTCCAAATTTGAATTTTAACTTTTAACCTGTATTTCTGCTTTCTGTGAATTTCTGCTTAAGAATTATAAATGTTAATTCCTGTTAACAAATGTTTGGCGCAGCATAGCCTACATTGGCTCTTGCGCCATATAACATCACAGTCTGGTTTTTTCGCCGTTAAAATTCCACCATCACTCATATATGAACCAAACAGAGTTCAGTACGAGTGATAGCTCATGCCCTATATGCGTAAAAACTGAATCCTGGATCAATATATAAACATGACCCGTTTGGTGACCGGGAATGACAGAATAGTCCCAATGCATCGCATGCATGTCGTAAGAGATGACTAAAATGGGTACCCAGCGTCTGCGGGTATAGCCAGGTATCCTGCCCCTTAGAGGTCCCTAAGGTTCTCTGATGTAAATCAGGGGACCTAGGGATTTACTTTCTTCAAGTAAGTATGGGCATCATGACCCGAGGCACCCTAGTGACCTTTATCTTTCCAATGGGGTTTACTGTCTCTGATTAAAAAAAAAGGGTGCCGCACTCCCAGGATACCCTAGCGATCCTTCTCTATTTTCGACCCTCTTACTGGTTTTTAATCTTTTTTACCTTTTTATCTTTTTTTTTTTTAACTTCACGTCTAGACCGCAGTTTAATCTTGTTTGGCGCAGCATAGCCATATCTGGATCTTGTGCCAATAAACATTACATTCCCTCACTCACAATATATAATCATCCAATAAATAGGATTTTTTTTTTGTTCTGACCTTTTCCTTTTGGAAATCTACTGATTTGCGATTAACAAACAGTGGATTCATTACTTGTAAATGTATTGATGTCTCTATTTCACGATGTTTATCCCAACAAGATTTCAACGAAATGCATACTTTCTTTAGCAATATTACAAATATATCACATTTGTTAAATAGTATTTTTCTAAAAAACGAAGTTTTATTAAAAAAAGAAATGTTGCTGATGTAAAATTATTTTTTGGTGTTGCAGAAATCTGTACACTTTAAAAATGGAATCCGAAAGTCATGTGCCTTTTTTGAACAGAAAAGTTTGTTATTAATTTCATGATATTCATGTAAAGGTTTATATATATTAATGTATCGTAAAATTAAAATTATTACTTAGAAATACATATATATCCGGATACAATTTATTCTGAACAGCAGTTTCGTCTTCAGCATTAAAAAATTTTCCAACTATGAATTATTCACAGTTATGAACTATAGGAAAACCAAATGA
>BMAW01009567.1:0-16770 GCA_019974015.1 Nephila pilipes | reverse complement strand
TTAATAACGAAAATATCAACTGACGACTGAATCAATTAAAAGGAAGACGTTGGGATTAGCGCCGGAAGTGCAAATTGAGGATGAAACTGCCATTTATACAGCTGTTGCAGATAACTTGAATAAATTTTCTTTATAACTGTTAATTTACATTCGCGTCTTCACTATTATAGGCTTATATTAAAGATAGTCCACGTGAAACTGTCTCACGGTACCGCAATACTCACTATCATAACCGAAGGTCCGGTATGACAGAAGGATCCGGCTGTTGTAGAAGATTGTTGCTGTTGTAGAAGATTTGAACATACTTCTTCACAGGTTTTTGATCACACTCCGGTTCGCTCCTCCGTACGACCATGAGTTTGAGTCACGCTCATGGTGGTCAAGTGGCCACCGTAACCTAATGCTTCTGGTCGTCTAATGGTCATTAGTTTCGTCGAATCGTGAATTCAAATCCTGATGCCACTAAAGACCCGTCATGTAGCAGGGCTGATGCACATTAAATTTGGTTGAGTTCCCAAATCAACCCCGTCAATGATGTAAATGTTTGAAGAGAGAAGTTTCTGCTCAATTGTTGTCCTCGTCACTTGACCGAGGTTCAAAATTCCAAGTTCGGCCGCAAATAACCCTGGAGTTGCTTCCAGTGCGACTTTAATAAAACCAATTGATCAATCTCTTCTTGCTAAATTTTTTCAAGAAGTAATTTAAAACTAAAGCACATCTCATCGAATCACAACATGAGTTCTTCGCCTCTAACGGTAAGACATACTTTAGAAATATTTACAAATTACCATCACTTCGACAAGAGGTCATAGGTAACGACGGAAATTATATTGTACAATAAATATTGTCTAATGTATGAAAAATGAATTATTTTTCTTTCACTTCCCAAACGGATAGAGATTTAATATAGACGTAATATAGTATTGGAACAGAAGTGCGTATATAAAGTCATCGGTAGTGTTTTGTTTTATTTTAACAAGTAAATCTTTTGATGACAGTGAGGTAAACACTTCAATAAGCCCAAAGTTATTCTACATTTTTCTGTAATGAAGGAACTTCGTCAGTGTGATATAATTAATAGGTTTTCTTTTACTCACATTGCAACTTTGTCTGGTTCAAAACTTTAAAAGCCTTTTTCTCACATTTTAAAACGATCAATCGAGCTGAAATTTTCTATACATGATTATTTTGGATGACAATGCTATAATTTAATTACAACTGATAAAAAGTAATTGATTAAAATTAATTAATTAAAGAATCAAATTTTACGCCATGTTTCTCGCTAAGTCGCCAAATCCGTCGTTTAATAATTTATCGTTTCCTTTAATTTTAATTACATGTAGCTGATGTAATATTCAATTTAATAATTTATCGTTTGCTTTAAATTTAATTACATGTCGCTTAATTAATTAACATAATGTTTTATAGAGCTAAAAAGTTTTGCACTTATTTATTTTAGATGATAAATTTAATAGTCGTCAAAAAATAAAATAAGTTATTAAAATTTATTTTTGAATAAATTCAATTTGATTCAACGTTTCCTGTTTCTCTTAAAATTTAGGGTATATAAATTATGTTACGCAAAGTGTGAAGTTTGAAAGAAAATCCATGTTAAGAAACTCGTTTTTTAAGGTGTTATTTTCCATTCACTTTATCAGTTTATGAATCGATCTTACATAGTATGGCCTCTGATACACGCTCATCTAGCGGTTTAACCATGTCTTACTTTTCATATGATTCAGATTAATCATTCCGGACATAATGCCTTACCTTAAATCATATGTAAACTAGAATCAAGGTATGACTGTAAATGAATAACATTCATAATTTTAAGATAACTGTGAGGCAGACATTTTTTTAACTATCCAAGGGGCTATTATTTTAGTTCGATTATTTTTCGTGTACCAGATCACTTTTTAATTTTTTATACCTTGCTTCAATTTTAATTACATTTAACTTATATTTATTCAATTGGATAATTTATCATTTGCTTCAATTTTAATAACGGAAAAGTTTACTATTGTCCATTTCTCGATATTTCATCATTTACTTTAGTTCTTATATTTAATTATAATTATAAAAAGTACATCTTGAATTGCTAAATCTTTCATTGCAAATCTTTGTATAGAACTTCTTCATTTTTATTTTTATATTCTCTGCTAGTTCAGTACTAACGTAGGTGTAAACATTTCTTCATCGAAGAAGTACGAGAAAAATTAAAAGGCGTTTCTAAATCAAGATTTTCAAACGGATATTCAATGTTTCCTTCAAACATGAAAGTGTTTTGGACAATGTCTATACTTAATACTCTCCAAACCATGTTTCGAGGATTGCAGGTGTAATTATTCACCGAAGGAACTGAGTTTTCTTCAACGGCCTCTAAATGTTGAATATCAGAAGATTCATATAATGAAGGCGGATCTGTATGCAAGTCAGGTTCAGCAGAAGAATTTGCTGTATCATCTTCATCTTCTAGCTCCATCTGAAGCTCTCTTTTTAACTTGAATAATAATGGATGTCACCTTCATTTTCGCTGGTTTCATCCTCTGAAATTTCACCATTTTCTAGCTATCTCAAAGCTATTTCGATATTGTCCGGGTTCATTTTTGATAAACATCTATAAAAAATAGACAAAAAACTTAATTCCAACATCAAACCAAGCAGAGAAACAACAAAAATGCAAAGATACGAGCAAAAAGTATTACTTTCCAAAGAATAGGAAAGTAGTTTTTATTCAGTCTGGAATACTTCAAGTATCAAAATTGATTCTCACAAAAATAGTAAGATTTTCTTCAAGCAAAGCAGGTCCTTGGTAAAAATAATGAGTAAGGATAAGATAGTAAGGATAAGACATTCACCTACCTCAAAAATATTTTTATTTTTTGTAAAAATTATATGCGCCAAAGGTTTATTCCGCTGAATTTTGTCTAAAAATATCTCACTCGTTCAATTCGGCGAGAAACAAAATGTCATATTATTTGAAAACTTTTGACATCTGACGTTTATCCTTTTAACTTTTGTTCACACAAAAGAACATTATGCAATAGTAACACACATATACAACCAAATATTAAACACAAACCAATTGCATGTGTACAATTCAATTTGAAAATCCGGTATTTCTTCCGAAATTTCCGAAATCCGAATTTGAATCCTAGAGCGTTTAAAGATTAATGCACGTAGCAAAACATTGGCTTTGAGATGTATTATACAGATGACTGTGATGTACAAGGATTGTTCTGAAAGTAAGTTTCGACATTTTTTCGAAAGAACACATGGTACACTAGATGAATCAAACAATAGGAATAAGAATGCACACCCATTGCTGGCAGTAGTTTCAATGGAAGAGAAATGACGCATGCGCAGTGCGACGAAGAAATAGGGCAGCAGCAGACCAGCGTGCCCGAGGCTTTACTGACAATATGGTCGGCATTGGAAGAGCGTGCCGGTAAAAAGGGTCAAAGGGGAATAGCCATCCATGAACGCTCAGACTGCTTATGTTGAACAAGTCATGTCTCGTCAATTGGTTGGACGCCGGTGTTGCATGTTCCGTGAAGGAAGGCAGAGTGTAGAGAATGAAGGCCGAAGTGGGCGTCCTTTCCTCCACGTTCACGAATGAAAACAACACTGGTAGAGTGCAGGACTTGGTGTTAGTGAATAAGTGCATAACGGTGTCAGACGTGGCGTCCACACTGCGTATTAGTTGTGTTCAGGTGCATCTAAAACAACGCTGCGGTGGAGTTGGCTGAGGGACAATTTCCTGCATCGCAGAGCTCTAAGATTTACGGAATAGTTTCTTCGAACTGATTACACGCTACTACAAATGTCTCAATGTCAATTGAGGCTATGTCAGAAACTAGTGTTAAGTGCATAGTTCATAATGATGGTCTATTCGTTCGGGCAATAAAGTTTGCTTGGGAAAGAAATGACGAAAGCTACTTTCGGAACGTGCTTCGAATCATACTGTGTGGCAATATCTCTTGCTAAAATTGTGAATCAATATTTATCAGTTTTCACAGAACATTAAACCCCATCAACCAGTCACAATTTGTAGCATTATTTAATATATTTCAGCTAGATTCACATCTCAGTCGACGATAATATATGATTGAGATGCAAATATTTCTAGCGGAAGTTATTTATGAGAAAAGTGAATCGAAATATTTTGTTTTCAATTAAACATTTATATCACCACATTACATTTTAACTTAATTCTTCGAAACATCTCGAATTTTAGATATTGTGTCAGAATTATTCCGGTATTGTTCTCCGAGTTCTTTGCTAAATGCTATTTACAACTGTTATATAACTTGATACATAATTCCTTTTATGATGCATCTTGCAAGATAGAACCCGGATCCCAAAATTTGATTTGTTTTCTCTAGATTCCATTCCCGATCAGTATTGGTGTCTTCAAAGCGTAGAAACGTCTTCGTTCTCAAGAATGTGAAGAATTCCACGTCAAGACTTTCTCACGAAACTAATGTTTCATCGTCGCTGAAATTCCGTTGTAGAAAATGCCCGATTAGATTAAAGCCAATGTCTCATTAGAATTCCTTTGGGCGAGTGGGATTGAAGAGAAATACAGATATATCTTCCGTTCCATGTACTTAAAACTCTCCAAATTTTATAATTTATAGTGTATTGATACGTAAAAAATTATTACCTTAGTTCTATAAACATGATTAAAAATTTATTTTTATTTTCTTAAAAATTCAATTTGGTATTGTACTAGGGGATATCATAAAGGTTTAATCATTACTATGAAATAATACGAAATATCTAGATAAAATTTATTCAACATATTAAAATATTTGTTTACCTTCGGGCCGCCCCCCCCCCCCTTTTTTTTAAAAAAAAAAAAAAGAATAGAAATTTTTCTGAAACACTTATGTTTTTAATTATAATGATCTATAAAATAGTAAATTCAAGTCATTTTCATGAACAAAAAATTGGCATTTACGCTAAAGTTCATGTAACATATTCTAGTTAATATATTTCACTTTTTGCTTCAACAATATATTTAATATACAAATATCCGTATTATGAAGCAGTTATCTCTTCAACGTTTCGAGTTATACCGAAACTTATGAAAACACAACATGATTTTACAAAAAAGTATATCACTTTTTAAAATAAAAATGCCTCCGAAATAAGCAGTTATATACTTAAAAGCTGTGTTTCAGTTTCACAACATATCTAGAGATGTAGAAACATTGTGGTAAAATTTCATTTGAATATATGAAATACTTTTTAAGAAAGAAGATTTTCCGTAATTAAAAAAGGAAGAAAAGAAAGAAAGAACAAGAAATTAAATTGCAGTTTTCCGAAAAATGTAAATCTATGAATCAAAATTAAGTGAAGAAATAGTTGGCAGATGCTACTACAACTGTAATAAATAAATAAATAAAACTGAATTCTGCATTTAAAAAGTATATTGTACATTTACATCGCTTAAAATGAAGAAACAGTTGTTTAAAATGCATTGTTTGTATTTCTGTGGCCAAGGTTCGGTCTTGAAAAATCCCACTTCCGGTCGCTTTAAATTGAACTTCCGGTTTAGAATATGGGCTATAACTTTGTTTCTAGCTTCCCTGGAAACAAATGCAAACAATTTTTCAATTCGTAAATATGTGGGCTTTAATAACAAGTAATAAAGAAACTTTAAAAACTTTTCACGAAAATGGAGATTTTTGTGTAGGCGCATACCTTAATTGGTACTTATGTTCTTTACATTATAAATTACAGATATTCATGCTGATTTGTTTGATTTCAGGAAGCCGTATAGGTGAAGTAATCTGCAATAGTCTGCTGAGTTCTACAATGAAGGCTTTCGAAATGTCAAGATACATGCTTGGACAAATGTATAACTCTGGATAATGAGTAGTAAGGTTTTTAAGAATACTGAATGAAAATTAAGTTTCCAGCTCGATTCTTTCAGTAATAATCTAAACTTTACAATACACCGGAATAGCAATTAAAACGTTATGATATTGTGAGTTGCTTCAATCTATGTTATCACGAAACCAAATTAATAAGAATGGATGTTACTTATATATAAGGATCAATTGTATATAAGGATCAATTAACATGCAGAGTAAATTATTATCTAATAACTCGTTTATTTCTCAGTAATAATTAAAAGTTTATTATAAACCCTTTTTACATAAACAGTATAAAACAGAACGAAGTATTCAACGATTGTAGTTTACGCAGCAGTGTTTTTGCTTGAACATTAACATTTAATTCAAAAGTAAATGTGAAGAGGAAAAGGATTTTTTTATTGAATACTTATCTCATCATAAATTCTTTTGAATTACTACGTTTCATTTCCACATTGTTTCTTTCACATTAACGGCATTGGGTTCTGATGTCTTAATTTTCTCTTACCTGTTATACAGAATAAATAATACTAGTAATATAAATTATTATTCAAACTTATCCGCATTCGTGAAAAAAATTATCCTTTTTATTTTCTAATTCATTTAACAACTTTTATTGAAGTACTTTTAAATCCAGTTGATGATAATTCAGCATGTGGATCCTTCTCAGATTTCATATTAGAAAAATCTTTAAGATAAATTGAAATTTATAAAGAAATGTCATCTCTGATGATATAAACAGTTAAACAAAAGAAGTGGGAACCGGCGTTAGAAGCGTAAGAGAGAGAGAGAGAGAGAGAAGGTTGAAAACTGTTTTTTTGCACAGCTGTTGTAGAATTACTTGAATTCACTTCTTTACAGCTATTTGTTCACACTCGGACGGTTCACCTCTTCACAACGACCAACTCACATTCGCATTTGTTAGCGTGCAAGGATTGCTAGATACTAAAGTACTACTCCTCGAAACTGAAAGCCAGGAATGATCTGACCTAAAGATCCAACAAGAATTTAACAGTCGGAGCGGTGGAATACAACTCATATCACAGTTACAGTGAGGGAATAGAGGGTCCAACACAATGCCACCAAGAAGTCCGGGTAGCTGTGTTGAGGATAATGAAGACTCTATTTGAACGTTCACCACAGAGCTACAGCTAAGGTTAGATAAGCTACGATGAGAACGATAGCAGTTGAATTTGAGCGTCCAGTAAAATGTTACAGATAAAGTCCGCTAGGCTATGCTGAGAGAGATGAAGGTTGAGGTTGAATGTACGGCACAGTGGTACAGGAAACTCTGGGTAGTTGCGTTATTTATAAAGCTTTTGCGAAAGATTTGAGTTCATTTCTTTATAGCTGTTTGTTCATACTCGGCTGGTCCGTTTCTTTTCAACTTCCGGTTGACATACACAGTAGGCAGTGTGAAAGAATCGCAACACACCACCGGACATGCCCTCGAACCTGAAAGTCGGGTATGACATGAAAAGGATACAGCAAGAATCCAACAGTCCGACCGAAGCAAGACAATTCGTATCATAGTAACTGTGAAGGAGTGAGGAGTCCAACACAAGGGAAAGTCCGGTTACCTGAGCTGAGAACGATTTAGATTGGATTTGAGCATCCGGCTCAATGCTATAGATATGGACTGATAATCTGCGTTGAGAACGATGGAGATTCAATTTGAAAGTCCTGCACAATGGTACAGATATGATCTACACTGATATATGTTACGCTGAGAGCGATGAAGGCTTGGTTTGAGAGTTCAGCACAAGATTGAAGGTACTTCTGATCCGATTCCAGATCAGAAGGTTGCGGGTTTAAATCACAATCAAGCAGAAAAAGTTTGAACTTTCTTCAAATATTTCGGAATGCTTGTGATAAAGTTTGAAGTGAAAACAATAATATCTTCGTAACGATTTAGAATGACGATAGGTTATTTCATCATATTTCTTTTTAAGATTAACTATATAAATAACGATAACAGTAGGCAAAAAGCATTTCCAAATGCTGTGAAGGATATTTTTGTATTTTACCATTAATTAATAAATAATGAGATAAATTCAACGCATAATTTTTCTTATGCTGCATCAAATACAAAACATTTGCGTACGTCTTTTGTAAAAAATTGTATTGACACATTACAGAATGTTCTTGTTTATATCAAGTTAACCAATTAATGCTTCAACAGCAGGTATAAAATCCTAAAATGTAATTGATT
The DNA here is from genome assembly GCA_019974015.1 of Nephila pilipes. Taxonomy (NCBI): domain Eukaryota; kingdom Metazoa; phylum Arthropoda; class Arachnida; order Araneae; family Nephilidae; genus Nephila; species Nephila pilipes. Next base: position 8,676 of record BMAW01009567.1, on the reverse strand, counting down.
ACAGCAATTATGGAGTTATATTCAAAAAATGTTTATTTATGAATGTTCTTTTTTGAATGGCAGAATTTTTTCCAATTTGATTGAAATCAAATATACGATATGACTATCATTTAATTTGAATGTTGCTCACTGAGCACAACTAGTAATTATGCGTTTCAAACACTATTAAACAATAATGAAGACTTCAATTTTTTCATATCAGTGTAATGAAAGGAGTATTTAATTACTTAATTTCATTAACGTAAATAATAATCTTCAGGCGGGCTGTGAAGAAAAATTTCATATTACCATCAAACAATTGTTTGTTTTAAAGCGAGCATCCCCCCCTCATTATCTGTAAATACTTCCGGTTAATTATCTTCAACTTGAGTTTTTCTTTTTCATTGACTCATAATTATTCGTGCGAGTAAATGGTTGTTACCTTAATTAACTACAATTTCACCATTAAAACGTATTTGTGGGGGTGTGAATGTGTATTCTTTCCTTCTGTAGTAGTAGCGGGAGTCGGACTGAAATATATATCACGGAAGAAAAATTCTAAAAGATAAATGTTAGGAACGGTTGGTTGAATTACTTAATTAACCGATAACTATTAGAAGAATGGACCATTTCCTGATAATTCCCTAAACGATTACAACTTATAGAAGAGAGAAAAAGTTATATATGTAAAAATACACAGTGTTTCAAAACTCATACGCAAGAATTTAAGGGGGGGGATAGAAAACATCTAAACAAGCAATTATCACCCAACAATGCTTAGGCGGAGAGCAAACGGGGAACCGCTAGGCGGCTAGGCCATGAATTTCACGTCGTCAAGGCCTTTTCCTGATTACTGAACTTCGCTATGCTTCCTGAAATTATCAGGAGAAATGACGATGTGTAATAAAACTCGCGCTTTATGCTTTCCATTACAGCGCCGCCTAGCGGTTCCCCGTTTGCTCTCCGCCTAAGCATTGTTGGGTGATAATTGCTTGTTTAGATGTTTTCTATCACCCCTTAAATTTTTACCCTTGAATTTCAAAACATCCTGTATTCTTATTGTCATTCCCAAGAAACTATTTTATTCAGCTATCATGAGAGAGAATAAGAAAAGTAGTGAAAACTCCTTCACATTGATATTTTAGAAAGGGGAGTAGAATTAAAACACTATACGAGGAAACATTGGTGACCATTTTGTAAATTTTTTTTCCAAAACCTCTCAAAAGGAAAGAAGCAATTTATAGGAGACATTGCACGAGATTTCCATTTTAACAAAATACTTACAAAGCTTTCTAATTGAGATGATATTTTACTAAATGTACCGATTCCGAACTTGTTTGTGAAATCGAATTTTTCGATAATTAAAAGGACTCTTTTTGAGTTTGAGTTCTCATTAAAAAAATTAAGTGCATAAAACATAGTCCCAAAAAATATAAATGAAGTTGTAGCTGTTTTAAACATCTGAAAATTGTTTGATTAGAATTTTAGAAATAATCGCAGAGTAAGATATTCTAAATAAATATTTTCTATATTCTTTTTTCGAAGTGAAATAAGGAGTTACATCCGTGTTCTTAAACCTGCTTTTAACAGGATTGTGACACAATTATAATTTTCTTTTGCTGGTTAGTTCATTTCGTATATCAGATATAGTGCTTATTTTTGTATTGCATGTAATAATAATTGCATGTAAGATGATTTCATACTTTGGGATTTTTTAAATTTTTATTGACGTTTCATTTTCTTTTTACTAGGTTTTTTTTAACTCACATTATAACTTGTCTAGGACAAAACTTTTAAAGTTTTTTTTTCAACCTTTTAAAGCGCTCATTTGAGTTGAAGTGTTCTATACAAGATAGTATTTAATGACAATACGATAATTTAATTTTTATTATTAAAAGGTAATTGATTAAAACTAATTATTTAAAGACTTAAATTTTACACCAAGTTTCTCGCCAAATCGCTAAATCCGTCGTTTAATAATTTATCGTTTGGTTTAATTTAAATTACGTTCAGATTAAATGTATTCAATTTAATATCATAATTTATCACTTACTTTAATTTTAATTACATGTGATGTTACATGTTAATTGATCAACATAACACTTAATTGAGCTAATAAAAATTACACGTATTTATTTTAGATGATAAATTTAATGAACGGCAAATAATAAACTAAATTATTAAAACTAAATATTGAATAAATTAAATTTGACTCAACGTTCCTTTTTGCTCTTGAAATGTGAAGTATAAAAAAAATTATGAGACGTAAAGTGTGAAGTTTGAGAGAAAACCCATGTTCAAATAACTCATTTGTTACCGGTGTAATTATTTTTTATTCCATCGCATACACTTTTAGAAACGCTATATGAGCGGATGTGGACGAATTATTCAGAATCTTTGCACTATTTGAACTGCCTTACAAGGGAATATATTGGTACAGCTATTTGTAAGAAACTCATTTTTTACTGGTGTTATTAAATGTGTATTCTCATAGCATGATTTTTCTTAATTTTTTTTTGGAATTTAAATAATCTTTTATCTTTAAGAATCGCATATGCATTCTGCATTATTTTTTTCAACAAACAGTGTGACGTTTGATTATATGATTTGATGTTCTCTTGTCTAACCTTGGAGCATTATATAAACTGAATTATATAAAAAAATAACACCTCGAACCCAACAAATAAAACACGATCTATACAAATTCAATGAGTTAAATAAATGTAAAGAATTCAATAAAATAAACACACACTCAAGTATGTTAGTCGTGTTTTTTAAGTGGGCACTAATTTTTAGTATGGCATCTTCAGCGCTAATGTTGCTACTCTACGCAGGTGCACTGAGTAACTATATGAGTTAATTAATTATAGACACAAACACGAAAACATTCGTCCATATTTGCATTTGTTATAGAGCATTTAAAATGATTCAAGCAATTGAAAACGCCACTGACTGGGAAATACACGCCATGGTTCATTTTCTGCAAGAGAAAGCTGATGAAATTCATCAGCAAATTAATGAAGAGCATGGATATAACACTATGAGCAATGGAATGGTAAGAAAATGGACGAAAACATTTAACGATAGAAATGGAGGCATTCAACATCGCCCCAAAAAATAAAGCTCAAAGAAACAATTTCATCATGCAAAATCATATAAACTGTGTTTCGGAGCAGTTGATGTTGCTTGAGGACTTTTGACTCGGGGTGACACAATAAATTCCACAATATATTATGACACTTTAACTAAACTGCCTTATGCAAACCAAAACAAAAGAAATAGCATGCTCAGAAAATGGATTGTTTTGTTTCATGACTGTGAACGTCCATACTTGGCCAGTTGAAACCGAGATTTCCTCTCATCACATGCCTGACAGCAATTTGATTACCCTCAGCATAGTCTTGATCTGGCGGCAAGTATCTATCACTTCTTCCTTCTTTTGAGAAAGCATTTAAGGTGTCAAAGCCATGAGAAAGGCGATGATGTCAAAAATTTGTGCTGCAGTGATTATATCAACAGACGGCATATTTCTAAGAGGATGGAATACAGATTCTGGTTCTACAATATAATGCATGCCTTAATAGTGAAGATAATTATGTCGAATAGCAATTTTATGTGCAGGCTTTTTTATAAGAATAAAATAGTAGCAAAAACTGTATTTATTTTTTAATATCGAAACGATACTTACTTAAAAACACGCTAATGTAAGTGATTGTTTAAATTTTGCTACAATGGAGCCACTAGAACGAAAACTGGGAACCGTTACAGAAGCATAAATCTTTCACGATCTTCTGAACGAATTCGTTATTCTCGGTAGAAAAGCCTCTTATTTTGAATGCGGAAGATGACCCGTTCCGTATCCTGAAATGCCTTCCAAATTGTTTCCTTTCACAGGAGCTGTTGTGAGAAAAGCAGAGGGAATGCTAGCAAATGGGCCTTAAGCTGCTTTAAAAAATTCCGCTTTATGTGTTTCCTATATATTTGACGGACTGATGTGCGTCACTGTTTTACTTTTCTTGACAGTGGTAAGGACCGGTGGAAGAGATTTCTCTTTACGGATTTCATCTTATAAACTGGACATTTATTGTTTCAAGGTATAGATTGCTTTCCTGCGATTTTTTCTTGATTTCTTTTCGTGTAGCAAAGCGTAATACCTGAACGTGATATTGAGTTTCTAAGATGTTTTAAGAGTTTTTACTTGCTTGCGCTCCATTTTACTTGTTTCTCCTTTAGATGTGAGTATATTTTCTCAGAAAAAATATGCTTGAGAATATTTGTTAATGCAGCGCTATTGCTGCTCTCAAACCAATTTAAAGTGGGTTGTATGTAACTAAGAAATGATTTCAAATAATGATAAGCTTTATTTCGGGAACGACACTTTGGTGTCCTTTCTACTTCACTAATGGTTACACAAAGAAACTCCCCCCCCCCCACACATAGAAACAAGCAAACATTTTTAAGAGACGATCGCAGCGCCGTTTCACAATTAATTTATCTATGGGTGTAAATACACTTGGACGGGTGATCGTAGTTATTTATCAAAGGAATTAACAATATTTTTTTTGTTTAAAATTTTTCTCTCGTTGTCTTTTGTTCTGGACCGAGTTCGAACAATTTCCAAAAATAACTTATTTGCTTGAATAAAATGCATCTTCTAAAAATAAATTATCTACTGGAAGCGAGTCATATCGACTATTAGGGTGGTATTTACTAATTTAAAGTTTAGTATCTAACTTACTGAATTTCCACATTCTTCTGATAAAAAGCTTGAACTTTTCTTTTTTTTAATAAAGGCTAATTCTTTTTTTTTTTTACTGCTCTTGAAGGTATTTGGAGGATACGGGTTTTGATCTCATAATCTCAAGCTCTGTGTCCCGACTCCGATATTCGGTTAATGTGATCTTCATTTAAGAACTGAATGTTCACTTTCAACTTAAATTTTGTTTAGCTTAAATAATAAGTTAAAGCTCAACAAGAAAAAAGTATAGAAAATCATTTGAAACTCTAATTCGTTTTGCGGATGAATTTTTAAAAAAATGAGATGAATAAATTATCAAAAGCATTGATTGTGGTGAAAACAGCTCCCAAAAGTCAACCATAAGCACGCCAACTGAGCGATGACTGCTCCAAATTGGTGACCGAAAAGATAGTAATGTTTCATCCCTTAATGGTTATGAATGAACACAGCTCGTCGACCAAATGGCGTGACATAATGGGCACTGACGAGTTCAGCTCGTCCGAAGATTCTCGACCCAAATGGTTGTAGCCGAATCCTACTCGGGCAATGAAACTTTTCTCCAATGGACGCTGACGAGCTGAATTCGTCGGTGTATATTATCCTGAGTTATTCGTGTTACAAACGATATTTACTGGCAAAATATAATGAATTTGATAACGTAAAGATGGCGTTACGGGTACCGTAAAATGTTTTACATAAGAAGGAAAAATTTTGCCAATCAGGTTGATAATTTAGTTATTTTTCTGGCGGGAGTTTTTTCCTGAAAAACGGCGGAAAGAATTTTAGATAAATACATAAATTACATGTTTTATAAAGCTTAAAAATACGTGTATTTACTTAGATAGTTTAGTTTAATATTTTACAAACTAATATTTATAATATTTAATATCTACCGAATTGTTTAAAAGTGCAAGTTACAATTTGTGTGAATATTAGATCAATAAACTGCAAATATTTGTTTAAAAACTTAATATTTTAGGAACTAATATTTGTAATATTTATAATTCACTGAACTATTTAAAAGTACATGTTGCAACTGGTGCAAATGTTGCATTAATGTACCGCAAATAAATCTTTAAAAACTAACTTCTGTGAAAAGCGAGCGAGCTATATGTATCAGCTTCAGAAGAAAGTGACATTTTTGAAGGCCACGTGGGAGAAAAAGGTTGCCACTTTCAGCGACCGTTTGATCCTAGCTCCGCGCTTCACAGGAGAACGAAAACTGCCGAATCCCTTTAACCGTCGAAAGGTAAATAGCTTTGTTACCTTTATTTACACGTAATCGAAAGCTAGGATTTCGGAGGAGTAAAACTCGGATAGGGATGTATTTCATGATGTCTGATAGAGACAATGTAAAATAACGATTTAACGTTGCAAATCTTGCCTCGTAATATAAATTTTTATATCAATTTGAACAAATTCGTCCAATTTTATTGGTAAGTATTGGATAAATTTAGATTAAACTGCAAGTCATCGCTGATAGCGTTGCTCCTTTCAATGGATTACCCAGAAACATCAACAATGTAGAGACAAAGGAATTTGTACTCGACAGATAGACCTCACTATCATGTATGAGTGTGACGTAATCTGTGAAGATCTATGCCCAGTGTAGCTGTTTTCTTCTTAAGAGGAGGAACAAAAGACTGGTATATAATTTAATAGACAGGTGGGGAATGAGATACTTTCTTGTTTTAAATGTTTTAATATTTATTTAAATTTTTTTTTTCATTACTCCTATTATTTATTAATTTTTCTCAGTTTTAAAGCCCTTTTCTAGAGATGCGTAAAGAAAAAAAGTAATAGAAAAAGATTAAAAAAAAAGCCTAAAAATTTCCAAATTTTGTGTCGTATGAGATCAAAAGCACAGTTTTGCTTAATAGTAATAATTTATTGGATATTACAATTTCCTTTGGTATTTATATTAAAAAAATGTATTATAATAATTGTAGCATAACAATTTTATATTTAATTTATATTTTAGTTCAATTTTCCTATCATAATAAAATATTATCGAAATTTTTTTCAGGATTAAAAACATTCATTTAATTTAAATCACGTGTAACGTCAATGTTAAGTTTCCTTTAATTAATCATTCATTCAATAAATAATCATTCAAAATAAATAAAAGAATTATTAAGTGAAAGTGAATCTTCCGCTTTGTTGACTGCTTTCAATTAAACATACGTATTATCCTCTGAATCAGAAAAAAAAATATATCTTTCAGAAACGGACATTTTTATTTATTTATTTTTTTTTTGAATTAATTCAAATTTCCAAGTTGAATTATTTTTGACTTTTTTAATTTCTTTCTGACTTCATTAATTATTTGTTTCTTTAGACATTCATAGAAATGTGGCGAAATTTATTAATCGTTTTTTAATCATTGTCCACGCAATTCGTCGATAATTAAAATTTCTATTATTTGTATACATTCCAATGTAATCTTCTGAACACGTAGTATGAAATTGTCCTGAAAGTTTATTGTTAGTAAGTTTCAGAGCTTCATTCAAAAATGTATATTATTTATATCTTATCGAAAATGATGAGAAAATGAATCTGAAAGTATGTGCTGAGAATAGTCATAATCACACCACATTCTTTTAATACTTGATCAGTGAAGAATAATACATTACTTTAAACAAAATTCTAAGGATCTCTTCGAGAAATCAGTCTTTGTAAGCTTCGATGACAATTTCTTTTGTGAAAATTTTGAATTATGTGTCATAAATATGTTTAAAATCTAAGCCCCCCCCCCTTTTTCAGGGAATGTCCTTAGAAAAAAATTCCTATTTGAATGTTATTTCTCTAAATTAAAATTAAATTTTAAAAATAACACTCCTTTTTTGAAATACTTCTAGAAAACTTAGAAATTTTAATTTCATGTATTATACAAGACTGATATCGATGGATATTATTTTCCCTCTGTAACTTCTAAGAAATAACTTAGGAATTTCTAAAAGAATGTAAAATTTTGTATTTATAAAAATAGTTTTTGAGGAAAAAGAATAAAATACATTATTAAATTCAAGGAGAGTTTTCTAGTTTACTACTATTTGATTTTGATAAAAGGCAATTATAATTTTCAAGATAAAATATATTAAAAACTAGCCTCGATTAAAGCTGCAATAAAATAGAAAAGTTTCCAGTTTCAAAAAGCTAAACTTAATGACTATTTTAATTTCTTTAAATATATAAGAATTTAATCAAAATCTTCCTTTTTTATGTCCATGTCAACGATGGCAGGTTGAAATGGAGATGGATAACGATGAAAAATGTGAATTTTGAACTTTTTCAATTAATTGATGGACATTTCATTCTTGTCGCTAGACAACAACTTTGAATGGAATGTTTGTCTCTGCACGAATTAATCACAAAAGGAAGAATTAAAATGGAATAATTATAAGAAAAAAATACTTGATTTCTTGGCAGATTTTTTTTTTTTAAATTTTTCTTCAAAACTATAAAACAACAATTTTTATAAAAATTGATTTGTTTGCTCGAAAATGTTTGGTAAGAAGGATAATTGACATATACTCGTAAGTGTCTAATTAAAACTTTGAAATGCTGTGAGGACAAGAAACCTGACTATCTGTCCGAAAATAAGTAAGGTGTCTAAAAAAAATTATATATTTCTTTCCTTTTCTCTTACTGGATTTGTGTTTACGTTTCTCATTTTAATTATGCAAATACTTCTCAGAGTTTTATTGGATTTTTTAAGGTAAAAAAGATAAAAAAAAAGTGTCCATACTTAAAATAATTAATTTAATGTCTGGTTAAAAATCAGACAGGCTCATATTAAAATTGATTCCTAAAGTATATGTTACGAAAAAAACAATTACCGTTATGACAAGTTTTGCATAATTTTAATTAACTGTCAATATTAAAATAAGAAATATAATATATATATATATATGTAATGATTTAACTTTTAATTCAATAATTACCCTAAATAATAAATT
>BMAW01009558.1:0-16111 GCA_019974015.1 Nephila pilipes | reverse complement strand
TTATAGGATTCAGTTGTTTAATTCTATTCTAATGCAAATAAAAATAATATTTCATTTTGTAACCAATGGTTATTTTATTTTTGTAATAACTGCTAGATGGCGCCACCAGAAACGGGGACATGCACAGTTCGAAGGTGTGTAAATTACGGAGTACCTCTCCCAAGAGTGGGAGATACCTCCACATCAGAAATATTGAAAGAGAGAAAATTGAGGAAGTTCCATAAACTGAGAAGAGATGGAAAAGTGCTAAACAAGAAAAATATGCCCGCCAACCGGGCATATGACGCAAAGCCGGTTCCCCTCGGCCACATGAGCTCCGGTAAGGCAACCTCTGTTTCCACCGACCCAGTCCCGAATGCTGCGAGGCTGGGGAAGGTGGGAAAGTGTGGGGAGAATGGAGCGTTCAGATTGGTCGAGCGCTCGGAGAGGAGGAGAAGGGGAGAATCTGCCAGCACACTGGTTTTTTCTCCGAGAGAAGGAGAGAAAGAAAAAGGAAAGTGGATTCTCGTCTGAGCCTTCATCGATGATGGACGCGCTGACAAACTGGTCCGATAGGACTGACGAAGTCATGGAGCAATCCATAGAAAATACTCAATCAAATACTAATTCTGATCAGGGTGCGGCCTTACCAGCTTCTCCTTCAAGCAAAATCTACAGCGAGGAGTTCTTCGCGGAAAATTTTTCCTTGACAAAAAGAGCTATCCAAGGACGGAACGCATATGCTGCCTGGGCTCGGAAGCTTGGAACTACCAAGAAAGACGACCCGGAATTCCTAAGAGTTCACGAGGAACTCAGAAAATCAGGTGAGAATCTTGACAAAGTTCCCTCTCAAATGGGCAATATCCCACTATTCAAACTCCCTGCGAGTGAAAAGGAACTTGACCATTTGGTCGAAAATCACAAAAATCTGGCCAAAAACCAGGAGGAAGCAGTTCCCATAGTTGTTTCTACTCCCTTGAGACAAGACAGACCTGAGTCTGCCCCCCAGGGAAAAAATCAACTAAAAAACCAGGGATAGGGAGGGATTCATCTCTCCTCCCAAACATCTGACGAGGAAGGCACCTAAGGCCAACCCGAATGTTCAAATTGCAGAAACGATGCATATCGACGCAAATCCTGACGTCGACATCAACTCTCTAGATCCGGTGGTGGCTGCAACCCCCCTAAGAGTCCAACCCCCCCTTTTTCGTTAGCCCGAAGGGGGATTGGAGGACACTCATTACTTTGGCCAAACTCAAGGCCCTTTCCGTTCAGTCCAAGCTAACCGGTAGATTTTTTAAAGTCACGGTTGGAACTGCGGACGAGTACCGGACCCTAACTGCGTTTTTCCAGCAGTCGGGAGTAGAATTTAAATCCTTCATGTTAAAAGAGCAACGTCCCATTAAGGTGGTCGTCCGCGGTCTACCGTCGAACACGGATACGGCTGACATTAAATCTGCATTCGAAGAGGAGGGTTTTATCATCCATAAGATAACCCAACTCACCAAATTCAAAACTAAGGCTCCAATGCCCCTATTTTACATTCAATAAACCAATACCCCTGAAGCCGAAAAAATTGATGCCTTTAATGAGCTATTTGGCACTAGAGTGCATATTGAACACTACAAAGGCAAAAAATATAATCAATGCTGGCGCTGCCAAGGGTGGTTTCACTCCTCAGAAGTCTGCCACTTACCAATTAAATGCGTCAAGTGCGCAGGCCCTCACCCCGCAAAGGATTGTAATAAAATCTATGAGGACCCCCTCAAATGTGCCAACTGCTCGGGTGATCATGCTGCAAATTGGCGCAGATGCCCTAGGCACCCTGCAAACACGGCCAAAGTCAAAAATCAAAAAACTCACACCCAACTGAAAGGCAGTGCCAAACAGCCAATCAGAAAACAGCCACCACCGCCTCCCCGCCCCGACATCTCTGGGTATCGGAAGGTTGAACCCACCCTGCAGTACGCTGCGGCATTGCAGGGAGGAACTACGGAGCGTCCGCGCGCCACCCTCCCTCCCCCTCCTAGAGCTACCGGAGATGCTCGTTTCAACGCCGGTATGCTTAAAGACCTATTTGAAACGATCGCTGACACGAGCGTTAATAAAGACGCACTTGTCATGGCTTTTAGGAACTCGCTTCCTGCCCTCCGTGCTGCATCCACGGACATTGACAGGTCTTATATAATCTTCGAAGCTTATTGCGGGCTTCTTTAAATTTAAGCTTAAAATTCAATAGCCCGAATGTGCAAGAGCTTAAAATTGGATTTTGGAACGCAAACTCATTGCGCCCAAAAATTCAAGAGGTTCGTGATTTTGTTCAGGAGCAAAACTTTGATGTTTTCTTGGTTCAAGAAACAGTGCTTCAACCAGGCATCGAACCCCAGATCGCCAACTATCGCATCTACAAAGACGATAGAATTGACATAACTACCCACCGAACATATGGCGGCACTGCTATTTACTGTAACAACACCCTTGTTCAAAGCAGAGTCCCACTTCCAAACCCAGAGCAATTATCCACAAATTGGGATAATTTTAAATTCTCACTGAGGAACAAAAACATTCCTCCTATCAAAATTATTAGCAATGATGACATTGAAAATGCAATCAGCATGCTCAATCAAAATTTATCAGAGGCTTTCACTGCTGCCTCAAAACCAAAATTTAAAATTCCTCCACGCATCCTCCCCGCCGAAATCAAAGCAAAAATTAAGCAGCGAAACAGAGTGCGGAGACTTTGGCAAAGACATAGGGACCCCGATTACCTAAATCAATTCCGCACTCTCCAGCATGAGATAGCTCGGGAGACCAAAACTCACTCTAAAAAACAATGGGATGAGGATATTGCTGCCCTCAATCCCGAAGACAACTCACTTTGGCGTAAAGCTAAATTCCTCAAAAGACCTCCTCAACACATTCCGCTCCTAAAGGGCGCAGCCAGCAGTATTGCAATTTACCCAATTGAGAAGGCTGAGGTAATTGCTGATAGTCTGGAAAAACAATTTTCCCCAAACCTTGACGTTGAAAACCCAGAGTTTTCAGCGCAGGTGAAACACGCTGTCCAAACATTTCTAACCGAACCGGCCGCAGCTCGACCGGCTACCCCGCCGCAGAACGAAAACGCAGCACCCTGCACTGCGGACGCCGAACGGGAGGGTGACCGCTTAGCGGTCTCCCCTTCTTTTTTCATAGAACCCTCTAAACCGACGGAAATTTTAGAATATATTAATAAAATTAATCCTCGCAAGGCTCCGGGGGCAGATGGAATCACTAATCGCATGATTAAAAGCTTCCCTTATAAATATATTGTCTTCTTAACATTTTTGCTAAACTGCATGTTAAGGAATTCTTACTTTCCGCACAAGTGGAAAACTGCCGTGGTGGTTCCGATCCATAAAAGCGGGTCGGTACCTGATATTCCCCAAAATTATAGACCTATTTCTTTGCTTAGCAGCTTAAGTAAAGTATATGAATTTGTAATTCTTCGTCGCCTGAATCAACACATCACTGCGAATAATATTATTATTCCGCAGCAGTGTGGCTTCGTACCAAAGAGCAGTACTATTCACCAGTTGCTACGAGTCACTGAAATGATTCACACAGGCTTCGAACAATCACTCACCACGGGTATACTTTTCTTAGATGTAGCCAAGGCTTTTGATAAAATTTGGCACCTTGGACTAATTTACAAGCTCATGCGATTAAATTTTAATTCTAATCTTATTAAAACCCTTTACTGCTATCTCTCGAACCGAACTTTCTGAGTTCGGATAGCACACACCCTCTCCACTGCTCGACCAATCAAATCATCTGTCCCTCAAGGAAGTCTGCTTGGCCCCGCCCTCTTCAATTTGTACGTCAATGACATACCCCAGACTATCAATACCAAATTAGCTTTATTTGCTGACGACACTGCTGTGCTGACTCAAAATAGGAGTGTATCCGTCGTCACCTCCTATCTACAACAATATATCTCCCAGCTAGAGCTCTGGCTCATGAACTGGAAAATTAAAGTCAATGCATCCAAAAGTGCAGCCATATTGTTTTCGAAAAAACCGAGACCGCGAAACCTGGCAACACTAAAAATATTCGACCAACCAGTGCCCTGGGTAACCCATTACAAATACCTATGGTGTATACTGGACTCAAAATTAACCTTTTCTAAACAAATTGAGTACGTCTGCGATAAGGGCAGAGCGACTCACTTCCAGGTTAATAAACTCATAGGCCGCAAGAGTTCCTTGGCGATCAGACACAAAGTTTTGCTTTACAAAGCTATTGTAAGACCGGTCATGACATATGCATCCCAAATCTGGGGAGCTAGTGCCATGATTCACCTTAAGAAATTGCACATTGCCACCAATTCCTTTGTTAGGAAAATTATCAACGCTCCCTGGTTTGTTAGGAATGAAGTCATTTACAGGGACCTTAATATTGAACCCATCATGGAATTTATTAAACAACTTTCAATAAACTTCTTTAAAAACTTACCGCATAACCCCAATGCGCTACTGAGGTCGCAACCCAATTATAAAATAAATCCGGAGCGGAAAACTGCTGTTAAACGCCCAAGAGCTCTCCTGGAACAAACGCTCCAAAATTTTCCATCCATCAAAAGAGCCCACACGGCGCAACCTCAGTACCTCATTTGGATTACAAATCCGGTACAGCAAACTAGCGGAGTCCCCTGGGTACCCACTAGCACTGCTGTTTATTTTTAAACTTTTAAAAATTTTTTAATTCTAAATTAACTCAAAACAACTTAAAGAATTTCTTGGTTCTGTAAATGTTTATAATAAATTTATTGATTGTTATGCTAAAATTAGAGAACCTTTAAACAATCTTCTTAAAAAAGATCAACAATGGTTATGGACAGATCAATGTCAGAAATCTTTTGAAGTGTTAAAATCTAAATTAATAAATAAATCTGTTTTGCAAATATATGATCCTAAATTACCTCTTCAGGTGTTTTGTGATGCTTCACAAATAGCTATTGGAGCTGTTTTAAAACAACCTGATAGTTCTGGTAAAGTACATCCTGTATCATACCATTTTAGAACTTTAAGAAAATATGAACAAAATTATTGTATAACTGATTTGGAATGTTTGGCTATAGTAGATGCCCTTGATAAATTTTATTATTATTTACATGGGAAAAAATTCATTATTCATACAGATCACGCAGCTCTTGTTTGGCTTAAAAATATAAAAAATTTAAGGGGTCGATTATTTAGATGGCCTTTAAAATTAAGCATATTTGATTATGAAGTTAAATATTTAAATGGGACAGCTATATATAATGTTGAAGCTGACATGTTATCAAGGCATCCTACACCCCAATATATCCAACACACTGTGCATTTACTTGAACTAGATGAGATAAAACATTTTCAAAATTTAGATAATTTATTTAATTCAAAATATAAAAAAAATTGATGATGTACTTGTACTGAAAAAGAAAAATTTAGTTAAAATAGTTGTACTTTTTTCTCTTAGGAGAAAAGTTTTGCAAAATGCTCATGAGAAATTTGGACATCCAGGTACTCAAAAAATGATAAATCTAATTACTCCCCAATATTATTGGCCTCATATTAATCAAGATATTACAGCTTTCGTCAAGCATTGTCAACTAAATAAAAAAAAAAAGAAAGAGATTTGGTCTTTTGCAGACTGTTCCCCCTACGGATCAACCTGTTGAATGTCTTTCTGTTGATACTGTTGGAGGATTTAATTATTATAATTCTACAAAAAAATATCTTCATATAGTAATTGATCATACAACTAGATATGTTTGGGCTTTTCCATCAAAAAATAAAAATTCTGATACTTACATTAATATTTTAAAACAATTTTTTCAAATTCAAATGCCATCTAAATTGTTAACTGATAGAAATGGTGCTTTTACCTCCTCTAGATTCAAACATTTTCTTAGAAATTACAATATCAAACATTTATTAACTTCTTCACATCACATACAAACGAATGGAAAATATGAAGGTGTGAATCAATCTATTATAACTAAATTAAAATGTAAAGTTAATTCCTCTCCTTCTAAAATTCTTTGGACTAAACTCTTAGAAAAAGTAATTAATGAATATAATTTAACACCACATTCTGTTACAAAATTTCCTCCTGCATATTTGTTTTATGGCACTTTACCATATAATCCTCCATTAATTCAAAACCAAATTTATCCTCCAGTAGAAGAAGCAAGAACATTGACTACATTTAATACTATCAATTATCATGATAAAAATAAAATTAGATATGATGCTCGTTTCATAGATTCTCCTTTTCAACCGGGTGACAATGTGATGTATGAAGAATTTAATAGTCGAAAATTGTCTCCTGTTTTTTCAGGACCATATGAAATTGTAAATAAACTTTCTGATGTAAATTATGAAATAACTAAACCAAATGCTATAATTAAGAAATTTATTTATATTGTTTACTTTTCAAAGTTACGATCTTATTTTCCTCCAGAAGAATTAAAATTAA
The DNA here is from genome assembly GCA_019974015.1 of Nephila pilipes. Classification (NCBI taxonomy): domain Eukaryota; kingdom Metazoa; phylum Arthropoda; class Arachnida; order Araneae; family Nephilidae; genus Nephila; species Nephila pilipes. Next base: position 9,631 of record BMAW01009558.1, on the reverse strand, counting down.
GTCATGAATAAATAATACTTTAATTTATAAAATAATAATGAAAGTAAAAAGTAAATAAATGTTAGTAATAATTAAATAATTAAAAAAAAATAAAAGTTCTGTCCTTTAGTTTTCCTCCTTCTGTTCACTTACTGTTTTCACTATTAAGAGTTTTTTGATAATGTTGTGATTGTTATCACAAGAAGATAGAAAATTTCAGTAGTTGTACAAAAGCACGAAGATCTAGTACTTAATTTGTCCAAAATCTGGCTGGTCCCGACAGAAGGCAAGCGGAAAAAGTGCGAGGCACTTCAACTCTCTACAAAAATATATATATAAACGTTCTACAAAAAATATTGACCACGTAGTGTTTTCGAGCTTAGGGACCAGTCTCACATGAATTTCCTTTTGCTCATGGTTTCTAACCAGTTGATAGGGAGCATGATTAAAAATGAAAGCTACCTTCCTATATTTTGGTTTTGTCCAAATGAGTAATATGTGGTTTATATACCACTATAGTTTTTACTGTGGTCCACATACCACAAGTTCTTTCTGTGGTTCAAGTACAGCCACAAACAATTCCTGTTGTATTTTGTTTCCACCTAGAGTGTATTCACACAAAAATTTTTTTTTCTATTGCATGTGTTCATGAAATTTGTATTTTGTGTAAAACGACATGAATGCTGGTATACTGATAATTTTGCATTACATTTTTTTTTTAATTTTGTAGTATTTTATCTATTTGAGTTTTGATGGACTGCATAAACAATGATATACATTCCTATTTAGGATTGGACTTTTACTTTGTGGACTGAAACCATCAACTTAAAATTGTTTTATACGAATTTATGGTACTTGCAATGTATTACTGTATTCATGTTTCATATAACTCGTTGTAACATGTTACTATTTTCCTTATATATGATTATTTGAGATGATATTTTTGCGTGGTAATATTTCAATTAATTGATGTACATAATCTATTCATTTGTAACATTGTATTTTTTCTACTTAATTACAATTATGTGTGTTTGGTAAATATGAGGGGATTCTTAGATAGCATTCCTTTAAATATTAATTTTGGATATAATATTAATTATAAATTTTCAATATTTTTATTGGACTCTCCGATAAGATACGGTTGTGTATTACGGCCCAACGCACATCCGCGTCTTGCGGAGGGGGGAAATTGCAATGATTTAACTTTTAATTCAATATTTACTCTAAATAATAACTTAACTTTCTATTCTATCTCATTCCCTGATACAAAAGTAAAGAGTTCATTCGTATTTCCTGATCCCCTTCCAAAGTATCCTTTTATTTATTATATCACGCATTCTTGAAACGGATTAATTCTGCTTAAACCAATTATAAATCTGTCAAAAACAATCCCTTTTTAATTCAATATCTATTATATTTCCCTGGAATCCCCTTATTCATACCACGTGCTTCTGACGTTTCATGGGAATTTTCCTTGGTATATAATTAAAAACAAAACAAAAAACGCTCTCTTACTCTTCTGCTCTTCTCTCCTTTTCTTGCTGTCTAATGATGTAACCAACTGCGTAGCGGAAATGGTCTCTCTCTCAGCTTATATAATAAATTATATATATATATATATATATATATATATATATATATGTGTGTGAGCACAAATGCATAAATTATACTTTGGCAATACAGCTTTTAAAAGGAGTACGGCTTGTGAAAAAGATATACAAAACTACCAAAAGGAGTAGGGTTGGTTACCTTGGGTATTGATAACTCGCAACACCAATCCCTTGTTATTAAAACATATAAAAATTACGCGTCTTATTTTTGTATATGTAATTTTTATATTTTGTCCTGAAAATTGTAATTGTCAGAATGTAATCCACCCAAACTGCAGGGTCTTGTGCATTTGCATCACTAGTTCCTACCTGAGGCGACTCTACCGTGTCAAGTGAAAATTCCATATTCTGTTCAAGATTATAGCTTTGTTCATTGCATTTTTCATCTATTTTAGATTAACGTTTTATATCTACTATACCAATCTATTAACGGTGTATACTCCTGTAAAGATGTTTGGATTTAAAATTAAAAAATTTTGGTATGAACATAGAATGATATTATACAAAGAAAATAAACTTTCAACAGTTATAATAGACACACATGCTTGAACGAAACACTCATGAAAGTCTGAAGGTCTGAAACAGCTGTTGCAGAATACACAAAAGAAATGGATTATTAGGGGGTATGGTCCTCTCTGACAGCTATACACGCCTTGCAGCGTGATGTTGGTACCACTTATTCATCAATGCTGTTTTCACTTCCTGGATAGTTCTAGGACGGGGATTGCAAGTTGCAATTGCCCTCCCCAGAGCGTCCCAGATATGCTCTATAGGATTTGGGACAGGAGACTTGGATGGTCAATCCATCCGGCGACAATCCTCAATCTCGAGAAATTCATCGACTACAAGAGATCTATGTGGCCATGCGTTATCGTCCATTCAAATGAACTCGGGGCCCGCTGCTCCCGGGAAAAGGCGAATATAGGCCTCCAAGACCTCGTCCCTATACCTCACACCAGTCACAGAGCCTCTCTCAAAGACGTGGAGAGGTATGCGGCCATCAAACATGATGCCTGCCCAGTCCATTACACCGACATAATGGTCTATTTCGCGGACATTGGAGGGTAGATAGCGGGTCTCTGACTCTCTCCATGTCGTACTTCATATGGAAAAAGCCAGATACCCACTACCTACCCTGCATTGTCCACGAAATGGCAATTATGGCGGTGACGGTATCTACAGCATGTCCCCCACTGCTGCTTATTTCCCATGGAGTTTACAGCCTTTGGTAAACACGAGGTGACGCATCATCGATTTACCCTAGCGATCCTTCTCTATTTTCGACTCTCCTTCTTGTCAACCAATTAGTCTTTTCTTCTCGTTTAGACCTCAGTGAAATCTTAATTGGCGTAGTATAGCCATATCTGGCTCTTGCGCCATTAAAATTTTACTTTCTCACTTGACCCTTCTTGTCCATCAATCTTTTTTCATTGTTTTACAGTCTAGATCACAGATTTACCTCGTTTGGTGCACTATGGCCATGTCTGGCACTTGCGCCAATAACATTGTACTATCATCATCATCACCCACTGCTGCTTTGCAGGTGATTGCTATGGTTCCTTCTAATACTCTTAGCCTAAAATTTCATTTCTTAAGTATCAAATTTAGAAGCAGCATAATTACAGCATTTTTCACCTGATTAAGAACATTCCATTAGACTCAATGGAATATTATTAATCATGGATGGATCTCAATGGAATTGTATCATATCGCAAAAGATTTTCATATCGTTTGGTTTTTTGTTTAAGTTTTTATTTTTATTGTGTGTGTGTGGCAACATTGTTTCTTTTTTCTTGGATGATTCAATTTTTTAAAAATGTTGTTCTATTGTTGATAAAAAACTTAAAAAGAAAAAGTCGTTATTTTTATTAGAGTTTTTTTATTCATCTGGAGATCTTATTTAGATCATTTGAATAATTATATGTGCATATTTCAGAATAGCTTCCGCTAAATTATTTTAATTTTTTTCGTTTTATTTACAGGAATATTATTATTAGTCTAGTGGAAATGGTTTCGCATTCATGACCGGCTGATTTCGTTCATTCGCGGGCTCAATCCTTGGCTTTCAAAGATCCGCCAACTAAGGCGTCGTCTTCGTTACTTGACCAAAGTTCAAAATTACGAGGTCCGTCACCAATAGCCCTCGAGTTGCTTCTACTGCGATGTTGATAAAAACTAAATAAAACTAAATCCATTCGACACAAATATGTCACTGAGAGTTGCTCGTCCTGAAAATCAAATTCTTTTTCTTAACAAATCTTTGGGACCCTCCGAGAAAGAGATTTACATCGACGGATCAAGAATCGGGTTTGAAACTGGATTCAACTAGTATGTCTTCCACCGGGATGTCCTAAACAGAGTCTACATGTTCAAACTGAATTTTTATAAATCAGTTTTCCAAGCCAAATTTTCAGCAATTGGATTTGCTTTTTTGTGGGCCTTCTCTCAAAACTTCAAAGTTTCCGTTTACTCCGATAGTTTATCATCTATATTGCTACTGCAAAGTACCAGAAATAAATCGGGTTTTATCAATACCATTAAAGAAAAATTAACAACTTATTCTGATTTTTACAGCTTACACTGTGTTCGGGCCTACGTCGGAGATAGCTATAACGAAATTGAGGATTTCTTTGCAAAGCTCACTATCACTTATTGTGAGAGAATGAATATCCTTCGATCTCATATAGTTATGATTTTAAAAAATAAGCTTCTTTCTGATTGGGAGGTCTGGTAGTCAACTTGTTCATATTGGTATTCGGGTTCAGTCCTATACTCTTAGACCAAATCGGAGTTTTTATACGAATTCGAGGTTTATTACACGCTTTTTACCTGGTCGTGGTCCCTTGGTTTCTTATTTAAAACCTTTTAATTTAAAAAAATACAAATTTATGTCTCTGTGGCTCTGTTGCAGAGGCAGACCACTACATTTTTACTTGCTTTTTTACCAGAGATTTTCATTTTAAATGTCCTGTTGTTGAAGCGAAACCTATTTGGCTGAAGTCCGTGTTTGAAAATACCTACTTGCATTCTAAGCTTAAATCCTGTGTTCTTACGAATAACAAATTTTTTGTTTTAAATTTTTATTTTTCTATATATTTTAATCTTCTCTTTTTGTATAGCTATAATTGTATACCTTGTATACATGTTCATACCTTTGCCTAACACTTTATTTTTGTTCACGAGTTTGTGGGCGTTTTTGTATTGTGCCATTTAACCTGTTATGCATGCTATTTCCGCATGAAAATTCTGACTGTTATTTCTTCTTATTATTGTGTTTCTGTCGTGTACATTTTCTGTTGTACAAATACCTAGTAAACTTTGCTTAACATAATTTTGAAATTAAGGTTAAATCTTTTGTTATTTTGTTAATAAATGTTGAGTGCTGGTCTGATTGTTTTCCTGGAGGGGCCTGGTTTGCAGCTATAAAAAATTTAAATGAGCGTGTTTTGCTTGGGTGTTATGTCAATAGCCCTCGTGCGACTTCTAGAGTGACGTTAGTAAAACCAAAACAAGCATAATTCATCCAAGCTATCCCGAAAGAGGGTTGATAATAGTATCGATCTTGTGACGGATAATATTTCATTAGAAACACGCGTTCGAATCCTGATTCTGTTAAATTTCGGTATTGTGCCAAATGTTAAAAACTTACAATCTACCGTAATTTAAGATCGGAATAGTCGAAATTTTGAATTGATTGTTTATAAATGTCACACAAGGAATTTTGAAATGATGAAGGATATTGCTAATGGATCTCGTTATTTTGAACCTCTTTCCGGTGACGAGGATAACACCTGATCCGTCACCTCTCTCTTCAAACTTCCAAACCATGCCAATGTAAATACTTGGGACCTCAATCAGACATAACACGCATCAGCCCCGCTACACAGCGAGTCCTAAGTAGAATGTGGCCTCGAACCTCCTGTCTCGAAGAAAGCATTACCTTTGGGACAGGGGCATTTACTTCTGAGCTTCCTCGGCCACAATAAGTTAAGACGGAAGAATTTACATAAAACAAGCTATATTTGAAATAAGACGTTCAAGTTTCATCAGGTCTGGTCTCCAGCGACTATTTCCTGTTCTCAGATTTCAAAAGAATACTCGCTGGGAGAAAGTTTCGTCGAATGAAGAGGTGATCACCGAAACTGAGGCCTATTTTGAAGCAAATGACAAATCGTACTACAAAAACGGTATCGAAAAGTTGAAGGGTCACTATAATCAGTGTATCACCCATGAAGGGAATTGTGTTGGATAAAAAAAACTAATTTTGCCAAAAAATGTGTTTCACTATGGTAGGCCGGGAACATTTCAATTCAACTGCTATTTATTCTGAATTTTATTATATACAACTATTACTCAGCCACTGCGCACTTGTTCTTATCCAAATAATTCAAGATTTCTTTACCATCCCACTAAGAATGTTATAGATACAATAATACACAGAGGCATGAGTCTAAAAAGCCCCAAATACTTGTGCAAAGAGCCGTGGTCTGCTGATTCCTGTCAAGGACATTTCGGAGGCACACATGTTTGACAAAACCAATGAATCCCATCAAAGAGACATGCCTCAAATAAATTATGACCACACTTACTTGCCGATGGTAAGCCACTCAAGCCCTTATTGGGGATGGAAATCATAACTTGACCAATGTCAACAGATTAGGATACAATCCGAATTCAATATTAAGAAACTATCAAAGGTACAGTTTAGTTTTTTATTAACGTCGAACTATAAGCAACGCTAGGGTTGTGGGCGACTTATCTCGTAATTTTGATCCTAGGTCAAGTGGCGAGATCGACACGTGAGCTGGCATCCCTCATCTAACATCCACACCACGCCACCGGGAGTACTTCGGGCCCCAACAGATTCAACGTGCATGAACAAATTAAGATTTTGTTAAAATCCCAATTTAGATTTTATTATCCACTTTTTAACTATCATGGCCCATTTGTTTCTTATTTAAATCGTTTTAATTTGAAAAATACAAATTTATGTTCATGTGGTTCTGTTGGAGATGCTGACCTCTACATGTTCTATTGCTCCTTTAACAAAAGTTTTCATTTAAATTGTCCTATCATTGAAGCAAACCTATTTAGCTGAAGTCTGCGTGTGACAGATTTAACGTATCAAAAATGATTAACTATTGTTAAATGATTCTGTAATCTGACTATGCAAGTAAGGGATTGATAGTTAACGTCTCATTGAGAAATTACAAGAGGGCTATTGGGGTTAATTGACTGACTGCCAGGTTTCATGGCGCAAGAACCAAGGTAGGCTATGCTGCGCCAAACATTTGTTAAAATTATTTAAAATATGTAATTTCTAAAACCGGAACTACACAGAAGGTAGAAATATAAGTTCAGAGTTAAAAATTCAAATTTGGTGTAAAAGGCCAATTTGTTTTTAAAAAGCAAATAAATTATGGTGCCGGGTTTCCAAACGAAGTGAGGTCTATTGGGGATCGAACTCATAAATTTTAACCATATTCATGTGACGAGGAGGACACCTGATCTGGTACCGCTCACATGAATCCAACAGAAGGATTTGAATGAGTGATGGAAAGAAACATATTAGCGCAAGAGCCAGATATAGCTAAGGTGCGCAAAATAAGGTGTAACTGGTAGCTAGAGGTTTCAAAAATAGAAAAAAAAAATCAATCACCAGAAGGATTTAAAATACAGAAGTATGGGTAGTGTATACAGAGGGAGTGTCGCCAAAATTTACAAAAGATACAGTAAACCCCCAAAAAAGGAAAAAATTATCTAGGTTTTCTCGGGGGAGTGATGCCCGTATTTATTTGAAAATTAATCCCTGAAGGCTTTGCTTAAGAAAATTCAAATTTTCAATTAACAAGTTGATTGGTTGCATTTACGTTGCATTGCAAGCAAAATAAAGAATATTGGTGACGGACCTCACAATTCTGAGAGACTATGACGATTCTTGATCTCGCAACACCCTATCTTAACTTCTATACCTTTCCAAAGGAAGAACTTTGATCTCCGACAGATTTGATGTGCATCAGCCACGGCTACACTGCGGGTCTTTAGGGCCATCAAAGATCGAACCCAAAACTCGACAAAATCCGCTGGCCGCAAGCATGACAGCTTTACTATCGCGGCTAGTAAATATTGGTCCGATCTCAAATCCCTAATCCATGAACTGCAAGAAAATGAGACTCAATATTTTGAGTGATGTTTTGATCACGTGTTTAGAACTATATATAGCAATTTGATACAAAAAACATTTATCGTATCCACTACACAGCGCACCTTTAATGGCATTAGGACAAGAACCCACGACTCAACGGAAATAGTTCGGTCGTAACACCACCATTATCACTAAATCAAAACGGCCTATGGATAGTAGATGCAAATGTTCCGAGTTAATAGTGTAATATGCAATATACTTAATTCCTCTGTAAATATATATTTTCTGTAGTTTTCAAAACTTTCAGTTTTGGTCAAATCTCATGAAGGAATCTCATGAACTATGTATCACACAGCTTCTGTAACAAAACGCTAAATATTCACTGTAAACTAGTTAATAAGAAATTTGGATATTCTAGAAAGAAAGGTTTAAAAATTACGTACAAGTAATAAAACATTTTAATGGTAAAGTAATAACAGCATAAAAATCACATTAAAAGGAAAAGAATACACATTTTTTTAAAAACAATTTCATATGAAAATTCCATACTTCGAAAAAAATCAGCATTCTTTCAAATTGAGCAAATATGCAGTAGTTACTTAAAAATGAAGAAAAACATTTCAATTTTTCTTCATTTCAAAGTGTCTTTCATGCTCTGAATAATAATCTTTTGTTTTACTAGAACTTGGTCCTTCTGCTTGTGCTGCAACAGATTGTTCTTTATTCAAAACATCAGACGTGTTCGATTTATCCAAGAGGGATGTTTCTAAAGAGCACGACACATCTTGAGCATTTCCGATAAAGTCACACTGCAAGCGTCTTTCAAGCGATGAATTATAATTTTTTGTTTTACTAGAACTTGGTCCTTCTGCTTGTGATGTAACAGATTGTTCCTTATTTAACAGACCAACCGTGTTTAATTCATCCATGAGGGGTGCTTCTAAACTACGCAGCAGATCATTACTTAATTTATCGGCTTCAATGCTAATAGTTTCAATTTCTTTCTCCGATACTCTAGATAGGAGTAGTTTATACAAAAACGTATCTCGTATCTTTGCTCTCAACTCATCTAGAACAGCTGGACAAGAAGCTTCTAGTTGATAGTAATATTCGTTGTACTTTTTTCTCAAGATGTGTGTTTCCAGATGCTTCCAGCCACCGTGTTTTTCGAAGTCTTTTCTCAAATAGAGTTCATAGAATGCAGCCAAAAAAATAGGTGTCAATTTATACAAATTACTACCAATAGACTCATAGCATAGTTTTACTGCACAGACAACGAACGAAAGCACAAACAGTAATAAGTCGTATGTGCAAATGGTTGCTTTTCTAAACAAAAGGCACGTACAAAATAAATATGAAACACGGAGTTCTGTTAACGAATTAGTAGATAATAGGTATCCTTTAGACGTTCTTGCACAAAAAAGAGTCAATTCATCTTCTAGAACAGCCACTACTTTTGGAAACATTTCTAACAAACTGATTGTTAAGAGTCCCTTTGGCTCATAGTTTTTCTTCTTGCGTAAATTTAAATCCAGCTCTTCTACATAAGGACCTTCAAATAATTCCAGCATGAGATGTTGGAAATTGGGATCCATTACCAATGTAAAGTAAAAACGGTCTAAACACAAGGCTGAGAATACTTGAAGCGCTGATAACGTCACACTTAAGGAATGATAGAAATAATTTGAAGCTTTTGCTTACAGTGATCTGTACTTGTGAGAAATATGATTTTTTTTCTTATTCGGTTACAGAAGCGGGATTTTCCAGCAGAGCATTAATTATCTTTCTTAATTATGTAAATTACAAAACAAATATGGTTTCGTTTTAACATCACTGAGAAAACACAGAAGAATGGTATTTGACTTCCGAAATTCTGAACCTCGATCCAGAGTGACGA
>BMAW01009554.1:274-25699 GCA_019974015.1 Nephila pilipes | reverse complement strand
TTCTCACAAAAACAACACTTAAATTACGACTTTCTTTCATTGTGCAGTTTTTACAGGAATAGTATTCTGCAGTTGCAGACAAAAACTTTTGAAGGAATGAATGGAATATTCATATATTTTATTTATAATAAGTATTTATTAGCAAAGCATCCATTTTATTTTTGCATAATTAAAAATGGCTATTTTTACCTCTTTTTTTAAAAAAAAAATTGATGTAATAGTTTTCTTACGGTAAATTCTTTAGGATATTTTTCTTCTTTTGTCCTCTTGTAAAATTCGTACTTCATGTATTAGTGCATTTAGAAAATATAAAGTTTAATGTGAAAGAAAACGCAGCGTTTTTAATAACTTAAATTCAAAATAGAGCATTTTATAGCCATATAAAAAGCACCTTCAAAACATTCAAAATTAATTGAAAACTAAAGTATATGGTCTAAGTCTTATCATTTGCCTTTCTTAAATTAAAAATAGCGAAGAAGAAGATATTTGATTTTAAATTATATCTTGTTCCCAATATTGTATTATTCCAAGCACTTAAATTAATTAAAGATAAAAAATATTTGTAATTATATCACTTAATTTAATTAAAAGCAAACTTCATTCGAAATTCACACACACAAACACATTTTGGTTAATTGAGAAAAAACATTATCATTCTAACAGTCGATCGATATCTATATTAACGATCAGCTAAAGCCATGATTTTTAAAATCACGAACACACGAAAAATACTGATGTATTGTTTATTTAATATACATATATTTATTTAATAGAATATATATACCTATTACTAAGATATCATGAAAAAATAATATTACATAGATTTATTATTCTTATTCAAAATGAAATAAAATCAAGCGTCTGGATTGCAGGGTTTAAGAAAATCAAAGAGTGTGTGTGTGTGTGTGTGTGTGTGTGTGTGTGTGTGTGTGTGTGTGTGTGTGTTGCCTGTGTGTGTGTTGGTGTGTGTGTGTGTGTGTGTGTTGGATAGAACTGGGATATGGACTTCGACCAGATTTACCATGAGATTAAACTTGCATCTTTGAGGCCATCAGGGCTTGAATCCATCATCGAAGAAAGACACCAGCCGCAGCTCTAGAACATAACTAGCTATCGCCTACTTGATGCGGTACTATGAAATTCATGACAGTTATCTGAACTTGTTATTTTTTTCTTTTTCCAATGGAACCATTGAAGGGTAAGGCTGCTCGCTATATAAGAAGGAAACCAATCCATAGAATGATGGTTAAGGAAAAGGATTAAGGTGAGTCAAAAAAAATCATAGTCTAAAACGAAAAAATGCACAATTTTTTTGAAAGCTATTATTATTGACCAAAATAAATCTACGAGTAGGAACGAAATGCAAAAACATCGATCAGCAGTAATTATGATTACTTATTAACGTCGACACTTAGAAGGGCACATTATTGACGACTCGTAATTTTCAGACCCCGATCAAGTGGCGAAAACAACAACTGATTGGCCCCTCCTCACCAACCATCACGCCAACGGCGGACATGAGAACCACGACAGAGATTAACGCGGTGCATCAGCCGTGCTACATGTCAGATCTTTAGTGAAATCAGGACTCGAACCCGCTGACTCGATGGAAACAGCGCCAAACAATGACTCATATTACTTGACCACTAGGCTAGCAACTGCCACAACAGATTGGCAGATCTTTAGATATTTCCGATTATATCCAAGAACTATTCGGAGTCAATTACATGATGGTTTTGCGGTACTGTAGTTACTACTATTCCTTAGAATTGGCAGAGTTGTAATAACTATACATTGATACATTCTTACAACTTTAATTGCGTCATTGGAGCTACTTTTCAGTATAAAGAGTTTGTCATGTAGGAAGTTTTAATCCCTATGAACGTGAACGTCAGAGGAATTCGCCGGAAAAAAACTATTAGAAGTCAGCAGAAACACAGTACAATAGATAACGTGAATTATTTAAGTTGCGGTTTCGAGTCCAAATATTCCATTGAGTATGCGTCGAGTAGCAGAGCTGATGCACATTAAATCTGTCGCAGCTTGCTTTTGTCCTCGAGTTTGGGTAGGTGAGGATGCTTGTAAGTAATGATGCTAGAATCCTATGGCATCCTCATCACTTAATCGAGTCTCCAAAACTACGTGGATTCTTTTCACAATTGCCTCGTGTTGCTTTTTAGCTGGATGTTCACTAAACTTGGTGTCTGGACCAATACATAAGTATTTCGAATAGGTATATCAAACTTGGTTGCAACAATTACTATAAGTTATAATTTAATAAAATGTGTTACTTGGTACTTACTTGCAAAAAATTAAATTTATAGTTAATAAATTATCAATATCTTACAAAAGTAACTATTTAAAATTGCTTAAAAACCTTATAAAAATATAAAAAATCTTCCTTTAGTTAAAATATTCAAGTTTTATTCTTAACAGACGGCTGAAAAAATATTCCTTTGTTTCTAAAAATTCCTAAGACTTTAAAAAAATTGATTTATGAAAATCTAGAGCCATTTTCGAAATATTAATAGGTTACAGAAAATTAGAACATTTTTTCTTTCAATTTTTATGTTATATTGTATCAGCGTAATCTGTTTCCTTTGGGATAGTAGCTTATATTTTAAAATATTTTTACTTCCAATTACACAAATCAATCTAATCCTGTCTCACGTATATTTCCAGATTATCTTAGGCATTTTGTAGTCTAAACGTGCATTTGAAAATTCCCAGGAAATGCTTATGCACTCATAGATATTATTCAACAAATCAATGTTCAACAATATTAAATAACTTAATACAAAATTTAGATATCGTCATAAGGAGAAAAATATAGTTTAAGAATCGAACGTGAAGGGGTATTTTTTATTCAAAATGTATACTACATTCATAAATTTTAATCCACCAAAAGGTTTTCTATTAAATTAAATATTAATTGCTATAGTTTAAAAACAATGCCAAATGTTTAAATGAATTATTTAATATTCTGACTAACCAAGAAACTAATATTTTTTATTCAATGCCTTTCGTTCAATATCAAAATAGTAACATGCGTATTCGTTGAATTCGCGCATTAAAAATTATGAAAGATTTTAAAAGTTATATTTAATTTTCGTTTTGTTTTGGACTAAAAACTCGAGTACAAGTTCAAAAATCATAGCACCATTTGATGATGACTCACAGCAGTGGAAGTTTTCGAACTACATTGGAGAGAAAAAAAAAAGAAATTTCATGGCGCAATTGATAAGTTACCTGCAAGAAAGTCGTATAATTATGTAACAAAAAAATTATTCCTTGATTATGATAATTCGCGTTTCTTTGGACTAAATACCTCAAGGACACTAATTCGTAAAACCGAGAAGAATTTTAATTTTCAAAAGATGAAAAATTATCTCTTAAATAACAAGTCTTGAAGCTTATTTTACCATAAGTAATTTATTCGAATAAACAAGCAACACATCATAAAAATTTATTTTAATAGTCTTTTTAAAAACATTAGATTATCATCAATATCAAAGATGTTAAGGTAAGATACATAATTTAAATATGAATGTAAATTCTTCGTCATTTATCTTTCTATACCTCGCACCACATCGATTGCCCATATTACTCCTGGTGGCCGTTCTTGTGCTTTTGCTGCCGTGTCGTTCCTTGCTCAGAAGAGATCTCTGTCGGTTCTGCTGTTGTTCACGAGCAGTTTCCTTGTTGTTGCTGAAGGCGTCGAGCTGCTTCCGCTTGCTGCTGAGGCGTTGAGCAGCTTCTTGTTGTTGCTGCTGAAGAGTTGAGCGGCTTCTTGTTGCTGCTGCTGAGGCGTCGAGCAGTTTCTTGTTGCTGCTGCTGAAGGCGTCGAGCAGCTTCTTGTTGCTGCGTTGCCGCTTTGCGCGTACGCGTAGCTTCCTACATGTGTATACTAAACGTTAAAAGGTAGATTAAAAAATGTAACCGATTGGTTTTGAGAGCAAACATTGCTCAAAACAGAACTAATTGTCCTTTAATTGAAAACTTTGATCAGATGACCATAGCGGTACCTTCCTTTTTTTCCAAAAGGAATGACAGGTGTAAATCCATTCTAACTCAACTTAAATATAACCTTATTTGAAATATTTACAATTCTACAAAGACTAAAATAAATGTGATTTTAAACCATCTATACATAACAAGATTAATTTGATATTTAATAACTGCTGTGTTGTATAATTCAGGAAAATGCAAAAAAATATAGAAAAACTTCCCGTTTAATTTGTGCATTATACCAATACAGTCAGGAAGTTACCTTACAAATTTGTAAATGGGGAGTAAACACTTTTAAATGTTCTAATACATAAAAGGAAAATAAAAGGGATTACGTTTTACTCAAACAAAATAAATCAAACTGCATAGTAATTCTGAGAATTAATTATGATATACTAATATTTAACCAATACTATTCAGAATATACCGATCTTGCGTCTTTGCAATATGATACATACCATGGAGTTTGGTTTTTATTAACGTCGCACTAAAAAGCAGCACGAAAACTATTGGCAGAAAGAGCTCGTAATTTTGAACCTCAGTCAAGTGACGAGGACGACACCTAAGCTGGCAACCCCTCTCCCTATCCACACCACGCCAATGGAACTTTAGGACCCCGACAGATTTAACGTGCATCAGCCCCAGCTACACGGTGGAGTCTTTAGCAGCCAAGAGCTCGAACCCGTGACTCAGCAAAATCGTGGTTACGGAGTCCTGAAACCATTACAACTGGCTACCACAGCTACTATACATTCCTTGAAAAATGACAATGGAAAAAATTAGACTATTGTTCATAAAATACCTCCCTCTTTTAGATGGCTTTTTATTTTAGGCTTCGCTCCAGTCACACTAATTTCTCTCATCTGAAGTAACTATTGTGAAATGAATGAATTACATATAAAATGTCTATTCAGAAAGGAAAATGAGTTCAATTCGTTTCTAATGAAATAATATTGATGTTACGCACGCGTTTGCATTGCCCGAACAGAATAATTCAGGCGACACTGAAGTAATTAAGAATCTGGAGGTGGAAATTATATTACAGAGAATCGCTAATGTGCATTGAATTTTTTCCAATGAAAGATTCTTCAAGTCTCCTTAGAAGCAGCACGAGCAAGTAGCGATGGACCTCGTCATTTTGAACTTTGTAGTGGCCAGGGACAACACGGTTTTGTTTATTAACGTGCTACTAAACAACGAGGGGACAATACCGGAGCTGGCACCTCCCCTCTTCAAACTTCCTCACCACAAGAGAGGACTTGAGACAGAGCAGTTTTTTAACGTGCATCAGCTACGCTACACGGCAGGTCTTTAATGTCAAATTCAAACCCCCCGACTTGATGGAAACAACGTCGGCAAAGAAGATCCACAATCTTGACCTAACTACCGTGACCACATATTTGTTTTCCTTAGCTTGAGAAAATCCTTAATCAAATTTAAATCTTCCAAGACCACCGACAAAACTGCATGACAGAATAGGTGTTGCAACCTAATTCTTACAAGTGCGAGAACTAAAAACTTTTATGGAAAAAAAAGAATTTTACATCCATTGCAATGCTACCATAAAAGCAATACCGCTGCAAGGGCGAAAGCCGTACACGCACATTGGTAAAAGTTTTGCTCGTATAGCTGCGTATTTTGCCGCTGCTGCTTAAACCACCGCCGCGCAGCACGCGGCGAACATACCGTAGTACGCCAGCATGCTGGCTAAGCCAAAAGCCGCTTGAGCACAAAAGTTCTGCCGCCACGAGCACCGTACCAAGAACGTACGTACTGCCATGCAAAGCCGGCCCAGCCGCCAACGCCAGCGCAGCCAGTACCGGCAAACCATCGCGCTTTTCCAACGCAGCGCCAACATCGCCGCTTCTGCGTACGCAGCAAAGCGACACCGGCGCTGCACGGCAAAACGCCATGTATCAGATGTTTGAAGCTGCGTGGGATAATAAAGCAGCAAAAGAGCCCAGTGATGGCAAGGTGCCATCTGGTGGTGGTAGATAAAATATCGATTGATTTTTTATGAACGTCACACTAGAAGCAAAAGAGAGATCTATTGACGACGGACCTCTTAATTTTGATGTGGTCAGTGTGAGGTGACATCCAGGCTAACTCCTCCCTCTCTAAACTTTTGACCTTGTGAGGTGAGCCAGGAATGACAAAATAGTCCCACTCTAGCTCATGCATGTCGTAACAGGCGACTAAAATGGGTACAGCGTCTGGGGGGTATGGCCAGGTACCCTGCCCTTGGGGATTATATCAAGGGGACCCCTCAGGGACTTGCTTCTTCCAGGTAAGTACGGGCATCATCACCCCAGGCACCTTATTGATCTTTTCTTTCCCATAGGGTTTGCTGTCTTTTAGTGGCTTATGGGTGACGCACTCAGGATACCTGGTGATCCTTCTCTATTTTCGACCCTCCTTCTTGTCAATCACTTTTTTATCTTTTTTCAACTTCGTCTAGACCACAATATAATCTTGTTTGGCAGCATAGCCATATATGTGGCTCTTGCGCCCAATAAACTTTACGTACTCACTCTCTAAACTTTTACTCCCACTCCATCCAGGAGAACTTTGAGCCTCAACAGATTTAACATGAATCAGCACGCTTGGAGTCTATAATGGCATCAAGCTTGAACCCGACTCGACGAAAACCGTCGGCCGCAGGTCACGACCGTGATCATACGCTACAGCGGCCAAATAAACCATCGAAGTGAAGACTGGTTTGCACATTTGTCGGATTTTTCATACTGTCCCGGTTTCTGTGTGTCAGATGAGTATGAACCTCATACCAGAGCAAGAACAGGCCAGTCGAGTGGTCAATAGTCGAAGATAAATAAGATTTCGGCAAAGATTAAATTGTTTTGAGATTTATATTTTAAATGGAAATGCAATATAAAATTTAACAAGAATGATGATCAACTCATTCTTGGAGGTCTGTACGAAGTGTCCATTCAGTGGATCTGCAAAATAATTGTTCAAAGTATATTTGTATCCTAAATCTAATAAGTTCTAGGAACTCGAAAGGATTTAAATCTGAAACTGGATAGTAAAAAAAAATCAAGTATTGAACTTTTATAACTAGTCGTCATTATTATACAAAAAAGATTTTTAAAAAAAAATACTTATAATACCATCATGGATTAATAGTGCCATAATTAACAGAGAATGGTCCTTGAATAGTTATTAAAATCTTTTAGATTAATTTTAGTATTATAAGATTTTACAAAATATAGCAAAAAACTTGAATTTATTGTAAACAAAAGTTTAAATGTATTCTACAAATTAGGTTTGCTACAAAACAGAAAAAAAAAATTAGAAAATACAAATTATACCATTCTTGTACAAATACATTATATACTTTTTTCCAAAATTCTTTTATAACTTTTTTGCTGTAAAAGTATGTGAAACGTTATCAATGGAATTATTTCAAAGAGTTAAATTTGCATATCACAGGATTTCTAAATTTTTTCTTCCGTTTGATAAGTGATATAGTGTGCTGGTGTGATTACTAGATTCATGTTCCGAACATTGTAGGCTCGGTCCCGATTCAAAATATCCATACAGAACAATTAAGACTGCAGTAGCCAGTGGGCATGGTCGCGAGATTATAGCTGGCATTTTATATCGAGTATTGGGTTCAAGTCTTCAGCGCCACTAGAAGCACCTGTCGTGTAGTGAGCCTTGACACCTTAAAATATCGTGGTTCTATGTCAGCTCGTTTGGCTGGTACAGATGTTGAAAATTGAGAGTTAACTTATGTATCGTCCTCGTCATTTGACCGAAGTTCAAAAGCATCGACGTCAATAGCCATTGTATTTGCTTCTGGTGAGAACATAGCAGGTAGGGGTCGCCAAAGTGGTCTATATGAGCTAGGGATCATTAACAACATTAGGGGTCTATCTGACCCAAGGGTCGAATGAGAGTCATGGGACTCGAAGGAAGAAACGGTTCTTAATACGCAAATCACGCTATCTCCACGCGCCGCTTAGCGCAAGCGCTTGCCATACCTTTAGCAAGTACTTGCACACGCTCATGCTTGCCTTTCAGCAGCTGCAAGCAACCGCAGCTAAACAGCAGCAAAACACCTTTTGCGCAAACTTGCTGAAAAACGCGTAACAACGCTTTTGCAAAACACGCAAAAGCGCCAAAACGCAGCGCTTTGCCGTACCCGCTGCATAAAAGGTACCGCCGTACGCGGCCCGCAAAAGCGCCATGCTGGCATTTTGGCGCCAGCGCCACGGTGGATTATTGCTCCATTTCGGCGCAAATTGATAACATCGACATCAACATACAAGATGACCTGCTGAACTATTGTCGATCTTGAAGCAAAACGCTTATTAAAAAATTTGACAATACATAAATTTGGACTAATATAAATATAAACAAAAATAATGGCGAAACTTTGAAACCGACAAAGCCATTTATGCACTGGCATTCCAAAGTTCGTATATGGTTGAATCCGGTTCAGTCACGTTAATTCAATTTTAACTAAAACGAAATAAATTAAATGTAATAGACTTCAGAGTTTACGGTTAAAATTGACTAAATTTCAGACAATATAGCAGACCTTGCCCAGAAACACAGGCACACTCATCTCGATAAGTAAAAAAATCTGTAGCTACTTTACTTACTGTTTCTGGTTATTAAATATTTAGACTAATATATAGTTTTATTTTAATTACCTGAAGAATTACCTTTGACAGAGATTATGGAGATTTCGAAAAAAAAATTTATATAGGGGCGATGATCAAAAAAGTTTGACGACCCTGACTTAATTGAAGCATTTTATGAATCAGTCCTTGGACAATAGACTTCCAAGAAAGTCATATCGCATCATACGATTTGCTGTCCCAATTTCCAAGATCAAATAAATCTAAATCCACACTGAAACCGTCTTAAAAAACAAGTCAGAAAAAACAAGACCAGTTGTGCAGGTAATTTAACCTATACTTTCATGTTTGTAGCTGCAGAACCATCAACAGATGACACCTCCCAACCATAATACCATAGCAATTCTACCGTGCTTTTCAAATTTAGCTCCGATACTTAGCATCTTCGTTGTAGTTAAAAGGAAATCTAGAACTTATTCTAATAGAGCATGTGGAACAAATAAAACCAAAACCAATTTAATATTTTCAGCTAGCTCTGACAAAATGTAATTTTAAAAAAGTTCGAGTTGGAAACATACAGATCAAGCAACTTAGATTCATTCATACATACCCATTCGTATCTCTGAGAAGAAGTTTCCGATTCTCTAAAGAAACCTCACGCTCTCCTACTACTGGCATCAAAAGCCTATGTCGTCTCAATTTTTTAGCTCATCACTGCCGATTTTGAAGATTCCTGCACTGTCTGCATTTCGTCACAGAGAAAGGAGATACAGGGCCAAACAAAGCAATGCCCAGGATAATTTCCCACCAACTTTTTCATATCAAGGGAATCTTTACAACGTCTCTGAAGAATTTCATGGCTCGAGCCCAACACAACCGCAACTTAATCTCATTATGATTTTCAAATTGTGCACGACCAGATGTTACATTTCGCCTCATCAAGTTTGTTCTCCCTCGTAAGTGAAAGTACTGGCGTACATTTACTCTCAAAAACAAATTCGACCTCTGTCTCTTTCTGTAAAATCTTGTCCAAAAAATATGCAATTCAAAAGGAATTTGTCACGATGTGAACTAGAAGCTTCAGCCGGAATATACAAGTCATGGGTAAAAGATTTGTTTTGCGTGGCCACGAAACAAGAACCGTCAGAAATAACTGAGGACATGATGAGATGAAAAGCTGAAATCAGGATTGGAGAAATGCTGTCGAGGTGAATCTATCTTTGATTTCTTGTGTTCATCCTTGTTGGGGACAGACACATTAGAATAATATTATTGCTGGAAGATACACTCTTCAAATAGGTTTGTGTTTTAAACGAAAATGCTGGCAGGTTAATTCTTTTTTTTGGTGAAAAAAATATTACATATAGTATAGCATAGTAGACAGTATTGTATCGTATTGTAACTTTTTCATCAAAGTTAAAATATTAATCTTCTAGAATTATTAGTTAATGCAAAGTAGTTCGTACAAACAAGCTCAAAACTTTTCTCAATCTAATAAAAGCTTTGTTTTCTCTCATATTCTCCGGTTAAAATGCCATTTAACATAATATAACGTAAATATAATCACCGACAAAAACCGTAATGAAAAATTTCTTCTGAATTTCTTTTAAGTTATTAAAACTCACATCAAAGAATTCACCAGTTCAATCATATTTATCTTCCATCCATTGCAATTTATATGAAAGTGCTTTTGCAATTTCTTTTTAGAAACTTATTCTCAGCTTTTTCTTCCGTTTCTTTCAATTCATTCAATTCATTAATTTTTTCTCTGAAACTTTAAGTTGTTTTCAACTCGTTAATCGTCTTCTCAACTCATTATTTCCGCATCAAACATCTTCAAATCACATTTAGATTCCCATTCCGCGTTCACTTCCATCCTCCAAAATATTTTGTTAGATTTTGTTTAAGCTTCGCTCGTAGGTTTTCTTTTCAAATCATCACACTATGTCCAAAAAGGTAAAATTACAATTTCAGTCTCAATGTTACTGTTTCTTTCACTAACGTTAGTACCCTGCTACCTTAAAATTGCCATACGTTGCCGCTTCCGGCATTCCATTTTTTAGCCGCACGCTGGTACGCAGTAGCAGAAAATTTTCCATTTTTCGCAGCTCTTCGTAGCGATACCGCACATTGACACAGCTACGCGCAGCCATCGCTGCCCGGCATGCCTTGGCTGGCTTCGTAATACGCTTAAAGCCACGTAAACCGCACGAGCAAGCGCAAAACAGCCGTTCATGCCGCTGCCGCCATTAGACGTGATTAGGATATTTATGGATATTTTATAATTAATAATAATTTTAAAATAACTTTCTAAAATATTTATTTGAAAATAGTTTATTTAACCTTCGGCTTTGACCTCTAGATCTCTTGTATAAAGGTGTAAGCTGGGGTTTAATTCTTTAATTACTGAGTCTATTTACAAAATCTCTTCAAAGAAGTTTCAAGTTTTTGAAAACAGTCTTTTCCAAATCTCATCAAAGTAACATTTCAAAGACATTTCTTTTTTTTTTTTTTTTTTTTTTTTTTTTTTTTTTTTTTTCAATGTGATTAAACCAATTCTTTAAAAGATTCATCTATAGATCCTTTCGAAAAATTTAAAAAAAAAGTGAAATTTTCCAGCTCACTACTCTTTATAGTACTTTAAAATAACCCTACGGGGTTCGAGTTCATGTCCTCGGCTTTTTTGCCCTGCTGATTCGATTCCTTTTTCAATTGATTCCGTTCTTCGATACACAGAGCCTCGTTTAATTTCATTTGATCAAGGATGGTTACCGGCAATACGGATTTTCGTCGATTAAGCGGTTTCGAACTTTTCCATCCATCGTCTGAGAGCTCTTCATTTTCGCTAGAGCCTCAAATGTGTCTCTCGAGCGTTCCAATACACTATCAGACTCATGTTTTAATTCCAAATCAGAAATGTGCGGTAACCAAAATTAAGTTTAATGAGCGCAAAACTAAATTTGGCTATGTTGCGCTTTTCGTAAGATGGAACTATGGTCTAGACGTTTGAAAAATGAAAAGAAAGATAAAAAAAAAAAAAAGTTTGACAAGAAGAAGGGTTGAAAAAAATAGAAGGATCGCTGGGATAGCATCCGGAGAACACGTCAACAGTGTTTACCAAAGACAATAAACCCCTTAGGAAAGAAAAAAAAGATCACTAGGGAGCCTCGAGGTCATGATGCCGTACTTACATAAAAGGCATGCCCTTGAAGATCCTCTGTTAATCAACAGGGACAAATTGCCAATCTATACCTCCAAACACTAAGTGCCATTTTTTAGTCTCTTGACAGCCCAAGAACTACAGAGGACTATTCTTTCAAGCCAGGTTGCCACACGGGTGTCCAGAATTGAAAACTGGACATCTCAGTAAGTTGTGCGTTTGGAAATTTATTGCGGTTATATAAGAAAAATTAACTTTTTTTGGGGTATTGGTTTCTTGCATCCTCCATAAAACGCATCTGCTATTTGGCCGATAATCTTAAAATTGCAGAGTATTTTTCATTAATCAAATTTTTACGCGGATTGCTAAGTTTATTTTCTGTCTCATTTCATACAATCCATATTCTTGAACTCGTAAGCGGGATACACCAACTTGAAGGTTGATTATGGTTCGGAGACAGAACGAAAGTACAGAAGTCTATTGCAGCGCATCATAGGTAAGAATTTGGTTAGCAGAATATCGAATGGTTCTAAGAGCAGGAAATTCTCGTGACATGCTGCTGGAAACGAGTCAAAATGAGAGTATTTCCTCGACATGAACCCATTTACACGTCGATGTATAACCAACTTTGAAATATTTTAAAAAAACAACACTTTGGAAGGTGATTTTGGAAACGCTATTCATTTTCTCGAGGTTAGTTTTTAAGAAATTGTTTTGAAAAAAATACAAGTCAAATTCTAAGGTTGTTTTGGGAAAAGTTTTGAAGGATTTCAAAAATAATCTTGATTAGGTTTCCCGCCGCTGCTATACGCTTCGTAATTTCGCTTTAAATTTTACTGCAAAAGCAAGCCCAACAACACAGCAAACCACACCTTCGCGCACCTGCCAATACCGCCGTAAGAACGCTTCGCCGCGCTGCAGCACCATCAACTGTCGCCAAAAGCGCTGCCTACCATACCAAATGACCGCCAAACCGTGCCGCAAAAGAAAACATCGCGAAAGCTGCTGCACGCATAAAAGTTCCCGCCGCTAAAACGCAAAGGCAAGAAATACATGCTGCTGGCAAACACACTTTGCAGCCATGCTGCCATGCACCGCCGTACAGCAGCACATTGCGGCAAGAACATGCGCTAAAAGCCCATCGCGCCCGATTCTAAAATAAAACTTTTAAGAAACATTTCAAATAAACATAAGCAGATTTTACCTCAAAAAAGAACAAGGAGATACACAAATATTTTGTTGCTACCATGATTTCTTTTAGCACTAATAATAATCTAAGTTTGGGAAATTTTATATCTCATTTTTCAAATATTATTTCTGTCTTTTGAAATTTGGTTAGCATGAGAATATAAAGCTGTAATTTTTAAATGGAAAATGAAAATATCGGAAAGAGACTAGTATTGATGTAAGAAAAAATTTATAGTAAGGGTTATTTTAAGAAGGAAAATCTTATCGACGAAATAGTTGGAAATTGTCCGGTAGAAGTCACTCATGTGTCCAGAAGAAAATCATTGGGAAATTTAAACGCGATGGATTAATTCAAAATAAGAGTGAAGAGGAAGGAAAATATTCCTAAGTGATGTAGCTAAAAGGAAAATTTTTAAAGGTATCAGATTAATCCTAGAAGCAGGTACAGTCAAACTAGCTGCAGAAACTTCTCGAATAAATCTGCAGAGTGTAAGTGCTGAAACTGTGAGAAATGTGATTAGACATGCTGGATATAGCAGTCAGTGAGCTAGAAAGAAGCCTTTCTTAGAAACACAAAATCAGAAAAAAAGCGTTTGGGTTGCAAAAACTCATCAGTTGAATTGAAAACTTTTGCAAGAAAGTTATATTTAGTGATGAAGAAATAAATTCAACCTTTTTTGGAAATGATGGTCGTCACACCGTTTGGAGAAAACCGAACACCGCTTTGGATCAAAAAAATTTACACGTCCCTACAGTTAAACATGGTGGTGGCTCCGTCATGGTTTGGGTTGTAGCTAACAAAATGGGGTAGGAAATTTAGTTTTATAGATGGTATAATGGATCATAAAGCTTTATATGGTATACTCACAACAATCTTAAAGAAAGTGCACAAAATTGGTTTAGATGATTTTTATATTTCAACACGACAACGACCCCAAACACACGGCACATGTCAAATGTGGTGTCTTTTTCATTGTAAACAGCAATTGCACAGTCCCTGACATCACTGTCATAGAAATTTGTGGACCACACTAGAAACAGCGGTCAAAACACCAGATTAGAAACAAAGCCCATTTAAAGCAAGTGTTACAAAGAAGAATGGGACAAATATCTCCAGATACTACTAAAAATTGGTCGAATCGGTACCAAGACGTTTGGAGGACATTATAAAGCCAAGGACATAAACAAATACTGATACTGTCTATGCATGTAATAATGAAATAATTTCATTGTTATCCTTAATTTTTTGGGTAAAGATCTGCCTATGTTTACTTCAAATATTTGTGAAAACTTTTAATTTCAGATATTTTTTGTTGATTTTCGTTATTTTACTGTAAATTAACCCTTTTATTACGTGTAAAGTAAAATACGTCTTCTATTCTAGTTAATAGTGTTATTTTTCATTAAAAGTTGGATTTATCAAGTGAGAAGTAAAGGTGTATCCTCAATTGTTTTGAGCCACTGTAAGTGTAGACTTTTAGAATGGTCAGGGATCATCTACAAGTCTGGAGCGTGAAAAGCAGCGACTTAGCAGATTTTAAGAGAAGGTGATTGCATAAATTAAATTTAAAAAGAGGAATCATCAGGAAATAAGAATGAACACTGTTTTAAAGGAGATTAGGAAAAATTAGGAAATTAAATTATGTATACACATATTATTGTGAAAAACTAATAAGAATTAAGTTAAATCATACACACACACACACACACACACACACATATATATATATATATATATATATATATATATATATATATATCTCTATCTCTCTTATATATATATATATACTATAAACTACGTGCTTTAAGGATTTAACCAAAATATGTTCAAGAAGATAAATTATAAGTTTATCTCCAGTCAACGTACGAAGTTTCATTCTCCACGCTTAGTTAGTAAAAGAGCTCAATTAGTTTCAAATTATTCGAATTCAGCAAGACAAGATTTTGTTTTGCCGAAAACCATATTCAAACTGTGGTCGGATTAATTTTTCAAAAACAAAGCGGTGTTACGATCTGGATGACAACCGATTTGAAAGGATTTTTTCAAAAGCAATCGAACATGGAAAAGGTTATTCTAAGAAGAATCATTATTGGATTTTTCCCCACATTTTCCACAGATTGGAGAAGGAAAACAAAATAAAATCATTATTTCAAGTTGGTTCCAAAAGCGTTTAAGAAATGAGTTCCAGAGGAGCTAGAGTACTCTTCTTCCCATTTTCATTTTTTTTTTATTTAAATACATACTACAATGAATAAATGTAAGTACAAAAATTCGGTAAAATATTGATACATTGACAATTTTTTTCAGAAGAAGGATTTTAATCCAAAAAATTACAATTTTGTTATAACTCATTTCGGCGCTAAGCAAAAAAACAAACTTGCTTTGATGCACACGTTGAAGGAGGGACCTTTTCGGCTTTTCAATACGATGTCCGCGGAATCCTACATTTTCAGAATCGTTCAGAGCATCCGAGACGTTGGTACTGCTTGTTTTTTATCTTGTCGAAAATGCTTTCGGGGTGAAATTCAAGAGTACAGAAGCGAAATTCAACTCTGCTTGCATTCTGTATCAAAGGCGGGGATAGAATCGACGAGACGAGAAGCAAATTCTCGTGGTGTTCCGTTTTCAAATTGCTCATTTTTTATAATCGAAAGGGGTTTATACATCCCAAAACTTTTTTTTTCTTTTTTGGTTAAAGATTCAATGTTATTGTTGTCGCCGTCAAGATTGAGGTTAAAAAAAATGAGCGTTTGAAAAGGCAGAGACACCACGATTTTTGGCTTCCTCGTCTGTCGTTCTGTCGCCTTTTGATACAGAGATGCAGGTGGGCGAGATTTTAAACTGTATAGTTTTGGCATTTGGAGCAGAGATAAAACAACGGCTCGAATAACATGAAATTCTGAAAACTCAATTCCGCCGGACACTAAATGACAGAGAAAAAATTACCCCCCCCCTCTCAACATTGTGCGGATTTGATTTCTTCTTAGCGCCGAAAATAATAACAAGTATCAATTTTTTTGGGATGCATCCTTCTTCTGAAAATTATCGATATCTATTTTTTACCGAATTTTAATACTTGTTATTCATTGTGTCTTATTAAATAAAAAAAAAAATAATGAGGAAGAAAACACTCTAGCACTAAATTCTTAAAAAATTACTTTGGAATTTCAGCACTGAACTCAATGTTTTTTATTTTGTTTTCTTCTTTCCCTCTTTGAGCTGAGAAAAATCAACAATGATGCTTTGATAACCTTTTCCATGTTCGACAACTTTTGAAAAATCCTTTCTCAAATCATTGTCATCCAGGTACTGGGCACGAAAATTAATGGACACGGATTTGACGTTTTCATTGTAAATCTTATTCACACTAATGTTGAAACTATTGAAACTTTTACTAACTAAGCGATGAGTAGCTCTGCGTTGACGAGATAAATAATTTATCTTTCAATCAACTCATTTTTGGTTATTAAAAGCGCGTGGTTATATGTATATGTATGTGTATGTGTAACCAGCATGTATGTAGCCTTCTTTCTTGTATATGTATGTATGTATATGTATGGCAATATTGATATTATTCAGTGTGTCAATAAATATGATATAATGTTAACTTGTTCTTATTGGTTACTGCAACCAATATGTATACGCTCGACTGAGCCTACAATTTCCATTCTCCTTTTAAAAACAAGTGTTCGACTAACATTTTCTGTTTTTGATCGTCACCTATAGCCATCTGCTGAGATCTTTCTCACGCTCCAGTACTGGCGAAGATGATCTTAAGCCAAAGTCTACGCTTGCAGTGACTCAGAAGCTTGAATGATGCACCTTACTTTCGCCGAATCAACTTTTAATGAAATAACACATTAACAGAATGAAGACGGCACCATTTTTGCACGCATGTCAAAGGGTTGTTACATTAAAAACGAGAAATCTTTAAAATATCTGAAAGTGAAGTTTCTGGTATTTGAAGTAAAACATGAGCGTCTTTACCTCGAAAAGTGAGATACACCAATAATTATTTCATTATGACCACGTAAGCAATTTGTATCATCTTTGTGCATCTGGCTTTATAATGTCATCAACGTCGCCGACCCGACAATTTACAGTAGTATCTGGAAGATATTTTGATCGTGTTTACTATATGGGCTTTTGTTCTAATCTGTTTTTAATTTTCATTCTGATGATCACAAGTACTATGACGACGATGTCGAGACTTGCTGTGCATTTAATGAAAAGGCTGCCGCATTTTCGTGTGTTGAGATGGTACGTCATGTTGAAAACCTCAAAATTTCCTCTGGCAATTTTTATTCTCTTTAAGGTGTTGGAGTATCTCTGTAAAGCTTATGGGCATTATCATATAAAAAAACCTTTACATTGCAACAAACCCATCGCTGCTGTAGACGTAATTTTTGGATCCCAAAGCGATTGACTTTTCTCCAAACATTGTGACGACCATCTTCAAAAAAATGTTGATTTACTTTCATGCCCAAACTTGTAACTTTCTTTGCAAGTTTTCTGGTCCCGACTTTGGTGTTTTAACGCTCTGATTTTGTAAACTTATGAAGGCTTCGCTCACAACGCCATCGGCATCGTCTATACGGTTTCGCGCTTACACTTCTGCGAACCAATTCGAGGAAGTTTTCTTTGACTGCACTCGGTTGGGATTGATCTTGATGCCTTTAAAGGTAACTTACATATCGCCGTCTTTCGCTCTCTTCCGCTCTTGTTTTTGGTCATCTTTAAACCTATTGTTTTCTGGGGCATGGTGACTCTGCCGTTGTCAGCGACTGCGATAGCTATTAGTAACCTTGACATATATTTTCTTGCATCAGCCAGTCTCTTTCGAACCATTTTCAATTGAAGAATACGTACCTCATTATAAACAACCGAACGAAATGTTTGTTGAAAGGGTTGGATAAAATTTCGTTATTAATGACGAGCAAAAAGCGAGTCGACAATTAAACAAAATTTCGTTTGATATCTCGATTTTTGGGGCAAAAAACCAACATGTTTGTTGATGCTGTCTAAAGTTTGGTAGGGCCACGATCGTTGATGCAATTTTTGCGTTGATCAAACGCTTTTGATTGTATGCAAGAAACAAGAATTTGTTTGCACATTGGCCCAGGCTATAAGCAGAGCTGACTGCACTGCTTTTCCATGATATACGGCGTTATGGTAATTTCTGCAACAAGCAAACCTATGACACACTCTTGCTCTGCTGCTAACCACTAACTCTGACGACGCTCAGGCTTTATGGTATTTTCGCTTCGCGGCGGCAAAGCGGCCGCTCTGGCGAAACACAAACATTTCGCCAATATTTCGTATGACCCGGCTGCCAGCCGCTCATTCCGTGACCTGCCTTGAGCAGAGTGCGTAAGTACGACGTGAGCTACTAATAAACTTCAGCAATTTCATTTGCCAGCCATCTTTCAGCAGCTGCAGCAATAAAAAAATTTATGAGCAGCCAGAGCGCGGCTCGCTTCAAGCTTTACAGCTGCTGCTGAAATTTGAACTTTTTTTTTAAACAGCTGCTAAAGCTTAACACTGGCAGGCATTTGCGCTCACGCACCAGTATTGTTTTTTAAAATATTTCAAAGTTGGTTATACATCGACATTAATCGGTTCATCATCAGGAAATGCGCGATAGTTTTCCGGCGGCATCGCTCTTTAATTTCCCCTGTCTTTATTGAGCCATTCGACCATTCTTACGTCAGAGTTATTCTACTATGTGCGCTGCACCTTCGTACTGGGCAATCATCGCTTCAGTGATTTATTGCTGCGGTTGAGAATATGAGTTATGAAATGGAACAGGCGCTTCTGGCAATCACGTAAAACGACAGTAATATATAACCGGTTACCCAGATTACATCGCAAATATTTGGTGCGTTCATCGGAGGATGGCTTTCACACCAAAAGAGATGATTTTCTATGTTAACGCAAATAATTTCACGGCACTGTCCCCATTTTGAAGATGTCCCCAAACTCTCATTCGTTTTGCCGTATATTGTGCAACAAAACTGAAAAAGAAATAGTCCTCTGGCGATTCTTGCGCCAATCGTAGGCGACTGGAAATGGTACCTGTAGACTGGTGAACGTTCTGGCCCTGACCCGATGTATCGAGAGTCTTCAGGCATCTTTTTATCTAACGAGGCAGGGCATCGCTGTTCGGGCTCCTAATGATCTTTCTTCCCGTGAGGGTTAATTGGCTTTGGTAGGCTTGCCGGTGACGTTCCCGGGATCTGGCGATCTTCATATTTTCAGCCTTTATTAACTGATCGAGCTTTTTTGTCTTTCTTTCGTTTTTTCAGCGTCTGAACCACTGATTCCATCTTGACCCAGCGCAACATAACCAAATCAACTCTTCTTTATTAGAAGCTTTATTTTACTCGCGCATTTCGATTAACGAATTACAAAACATGAGGTCTGATAACAATGTTGAACGCTCGGCTGCATTTGAACAAAAAAGAAATGAAAACCTCGAACGATATGAATGAAAAGTTCGAAACGTCATTTGAGGAAAATCAAGCTGCGTTACCGTCATCATGATCAAATGAAATTGAAGAACGAGAATCAGTGACGAAACACGGGCAAAAAAGTTTGGATTTCGAGCAGTGGGTTATTTTGAAACGCTATAAAGAGTGACCGGAAAATTCAGTACAGGGTACTTAGAAAAGTCTGGCAGATGAATAACGAAAATTGGTTGTCATTGAAATGCTCTTTCGAAAATGTTACTGATGAGACTGAACTGTTTTCAAAACTGACTTCTTGGAAGAGACACGTATATTTGAGGTAAAACTCGGTTTACCCATACAAAGGATCGGGAGTCAAAAGCCGAGGTTAAATAAACTATTTTTCAAAATATGTTGAAAGGTTTTAAAGTATTGATGATATAGTATCCTTAATGTCTAATCACGTCTGTGTTTATTTTCTTACAGTAAATCGATGTAAAGCTGCGTGACGCACAGTGTCATAATCGTAAAACTTTTATGCAATTGTTCTGAGAAAAGGAGCCATTTACAATGTGAAATATCTCTGATTCTTCTGTCGATGCCACTGAAAACGATAAGACATTACGTTCGAAAAACACGATTTAAATCTCGCCCGATGTGCGCTGCGAAATCAAATACAGGCCCAATCATGAAAGAATCGTCGGCGCGAGTTGAATGTTTAAAAAAGAGCGTCGAAACAACGAAAAAAAAATTTGCTCGCACGCACCCTATGCAAATCGGCATATTGCGTTCGTCAATGGCTGAATCTGAAGTTTTTCTGAGTCGGAAAATGCTGTTTTCGTTGAACCCATTTTAACCCGTTTTCGTGCCGACGAATGTTGCAATTGAACGAAAAAGAGCAAGCAGCAACACGCCACTGAAACATTTGCTGTAGCAAACGCTGAAACATGGCAGCAGCAGCTGCAGCCGCGCGTGGCAGCAAAACTAGCGGCAGCACAAAACATTGCTGGTAAAACTGCAGCAACTGCTTAGCGAAAAACGCTACCTGTACGGCAAATAGCTTCGCATGGCCCAGCAGCATTGCTGCTTAAGCTTCGCCGTAGCCCTGCCTTATGGCCGCTGCGCTTGCGAAAACTTTACCGGCTTGGCACATGCCATGCAAACCCGCTGCTGGCTACAGCAGGCGCAGCCGCTGCCACCTGCCAAAAGCGCGCTGTGCCTTCTCCTGTTTTGACGTCTTCCGGCTTTAATATCTGACCATTCGCCGTGTCTGGCACAAGGATGACACAGAGAAAGCCGGAAGATTCACCTCGTTAATTTCATCGCCTCGACACCAGACACTATTTCATCTCATCATGTCCTCGGCTGACTCATTGTTTTATTTCGTGTTACCTGTAACCGTGAAAATTTCTCTGGATGCGTGTTTTCATCCTTTTGGTACGACAATTAGGCCCTGTCGGATCATTTTGAGTAAATGTTAAACAATTCTTCTTTCTTACGAGGAGAATTCAAACTTCTGAATGGCTGTCTTGATGGTGCAATTTGAAAGATTGCTGATGTTGTCGTTGAACTCTCGGCTAATTATTTCGAAGATGCAGACCCTTGAATATTCCATCGGTGTGTTTCTTTAACGACCTACAATCTTCTTTCGGGACAGTGAACGACGAAGATCTTCAAATCGACATTGATGACAAAAATGAGGGTTTATGATGCTGATGCGGCAAAGTGAACTTTCAGTCGACTTCTTCCTTACGAATATAGTATGTGGTGAAGTTGTCAAGTGATCTGTGACGTTTCAACTCGGAACTTTTAAACCATTTTGTCGAGAGCTGCTGGAAAATATTAGGCTACGATAAACTCATTGTTCGCATGCTCTATTAAATAGTTCTGGGTACAACAACTACGGCGAATGTAAAAATAGAGCAATTTGAAGGACGACGAAATTATGATATGTATGGTGGAGTGTCATCTGTTGATAATTTCTACGCTTGGCGCAATGGTATGTAATTACTCGCGCAATGATAGCCTTTTCTGGCTTACTCTTAAAGACGGTTTCGGTGGTGATTAGACATTTGATCTTTAGTAGGACATTTCGTATGTTTGATATATTTCTTGAAAATACGAACTGTTCATAAAATGTTTATTAAGAGATCGAGTCGTCAGCTTTTTTTGATCATCGCCCTGACACTAGAATCTCCGCGAACTTACGGAAGTGAGCCTCGGTATTAAAAAATGAACTATATATTGATCACAAATATTTAATGAAGTCGAAGACTTTGGCTTCAAAAATGAAAGTAGCTGCAATTTTTTACTTCTTAATGAATGAGGAATGACGCCTGGTGTTTTCTTGGCTTGAGTTCGCTATATTGAGTTCGGCTCTGTCATTTTAACAAGCCAATCCTCGAACTCCACATTGTTATTTCTGTTTTGGTGGTAATTGGCATTGACTTCAACGATTCCTGTATGCGAAGGCTTGAAGCATATAAATGGCACGAGCAAATTTCAAGCAAAGTTTCGCATATTTTGCTTTATATTTATGTTGGTCAAAAATTTATGTGATGGTGCAATGGCGTTTTGCTTCAGATCGTTAATGAACTAAGCGATCTTTGTATGTTGACTGTTCATTCATTTGCGCCGGCATGAGCAATATCCAGTGAGATGTCGACCCAGGCAAAATCAGATAAGCTCAATTTTTTGAAGATGATTTTTATATGTTTCAGTCTTCTTCTTTGTGCAATTGTTGCGAACTGAAAATATAGTGCTGCGTGGCAATGGTCTGTGGTTGGTGACTTCTTGTGTCGGCTTGAAACAGTGTTACATCTTTTCATACGGACTGCTTGGTTTATCATTAATTTACCGAAATAAATGTAACTAAATAAAAATGGTTCTTGTGTTTTGAGTTCATTAACGGGCTGGGGTTATTTCGTTCGAAAATAGGCGTTATAGCATACACCCTAATTGACTTTCATCTAACAAATTATTTGTATAAAATATGATATTAAGTCAATTATAAAAGAAATATTTTAACACCGGCTGGAATAATATTGTGATTTTATGATAAGGCTTTGTTTTCCGCTAGAGGTCCCAATGATTTCCATTCGACGCTTGGTCGAAGATAGACTGTTAAAATAGATACAAGTTATAGACTTGTTTCCCTGAAACAAGTTATGTTCTAAAATCACTGAACTTCGATCAGCATGTTGAATATGGTTGGATCACCCTTTCTTCAAATATCTTATTGCCAGCTAAACGGTGACATGAAGTGCGATATTTAAAGGTGTCGGAAAACTCGCACGACTTTGAGTGTTGGTGGCGTCAGACGAACTATGCTCGTATAAAATGCCATTCAGCTCTGCGACCACTCAAACTACTGCGACGGTGTTCTGTATGATGTTGCAGTCGGAGACTCAGCCCTGAACATGAATCTGGCTCACGCAGTTATATCGCTTCTATCAGCAATTCACCAGAGAATCTGTGAATATGCGGTGCAGCTTCTTTGAAATAATTCCGTTACTACTTTTACGGCAAAAGTTATAAAGGCCTGCGAAAAAACAAAGCAGCGCAGCGCTGCCACCGTACTGCTTGCCGCTGCTTTGGCACAGCGCGGCATACGCAGCAAAAGCAGCAAACGCTGAAGCAGCTACAGCTGCCAGCCCGCTGGCAACGCACTACGCTACGCCGCTTGCGTACCGTTGCTTACCTTTTACCAGCTACTTCGCCGTAAAACGCGCACCGCAAAGCAGCAGCTGCAGCACCGCAGGCGCTCGCCGCTGCTGGCCGTACACCGCTGCCCGCTGCCAGCCCGCTGCTGGCTTACATGCTGCAACACGCCGCTTTACGCACGCGCCGCTTCCGGCAACATGCCTGTAACGCGCGCGGCACGAGCATTTCAGGCTCATTTTGATGCGGTCATCTGCCGAGGGCTCAGATTCTGATGAGTGAGTAAAGAGGGAGGCCGATTGATAACGAAAGTTTATTGACAGAGCCAGCAATGACATAACGCAAATTATATTGTGGAATACAGGCAGCAGTTGAAAAGACAAAGTGATTGACAGAAAGGAAGGGTCGAAAACAAAGAGAAGGATGCTGGCTCGAGTGCACGTACCTATGTTTACCAGGCGGTAACCCATGAAAGATGCTGAGCAACGCACTCGGTGTTACGAAGAAGACACTGTCCCGAGGGCGAGGTGCCGACTACGGTACTGGTGTGCATGACTTACGGTGAACTGACTTTTGATGTTCACGATGCCACAGGTCAGGTCGAATATGCCTGAATACTTTGACCATGATCAAAAAAATGAAGGGTCAAGATGTCGGCACCAGACCGTTTTTTAGCTGCGGTGGGCATTACTAAAATCAAATCGTCGGTTTCTGCCTGGGCTCGTGGTCTGCATATCCACAGACACTGTTATATCACGGTATCGCATTCGATACATCGCCTTGTTATTGCAATGAGGCTCTGGTCTATTCTTTGGTTTTCAGCCAGAAGAGAATCAGAAATTGCTTTTTTGGGCGCAGTAGACCCGTTTGATATCGTAAACTTTGAGCACCAACAGCTCAACACATGATGATTACGATAAAGGTGGTCGAACCCAACGTGACAATGAATGAAACTATTGCTTGGTCTTCGAAAATTTGAATTTTTTTTTCGAAGATCGATAGTGATCTGGTATCAATGCTGAACGGCGTCGCAGATGTGGAATCCATCTTTCACTGTATGTCTGAGAGCTGTTGAACATCTAACAAAATATTTCAGTATTTCTTTTATTGATAAAACTTTGATTTATATTGGGCATTCAATCTCAACCGCTATACTAAGCGATAAATTCGTGTTTAAAAAATGCGTTTGCTTATAACGGACGTTATAAACACAAATATTTTTTGACGATTAAGATCTCGGAGCTGAAAGAATGATAACTTTCGTCTTATAAAAACACTGCTCACCGAATTGGCTACAATAATAGTACAATGTGAAATTCTTTTCATGAAGTTTTTGGTTACTCGCATACAACGAACACAGGTTGCAACACTTTCATTTCAGGTCATGCGATTTTTTGTCATTGATGTGGAGAAAAGATTTAGGCCCCGGTGAATTTCTTGAAAATGACGACGGAATGCGCGACGAACCAGGTCAGGAGCTGCCGGACTTTCACGGCCGACGTTGTTCCTCGAGTTTAATTCTGATAGCAGGCTTTCGCGAGTGGCAGCGGCAGCGATGCGCGTTAGCGATCGTGATATCAAGTCTCTGCTGAGAAGGCGAAGAGGGGAAACGGCTTTTCGTATTATCCCCTCGTGCTCAGTGCGTTAATAAAACAAACCCGTGTCGTCGCCCAAGCAAAGTTCAAGTGACGAGACATATCTTTACTGCTGTTTTAACTCTGTGAACGAGAATTTTCGTTGAAAAAATTCGTACTAACATTCTCTGTAAACTCGCCGCACTCCGAACTAACAGTACTATACGTGTCGCCTGGGCTATTCTGTTCAGGGCAATGCAAGCTTTTCATCAATATTTCGTGAAACGAATTGGCTTTCATTTTCCTTTCTAAGTGGAGCATTTTATATGTATCTATTCATTTTGCAATGATACCGCACTTCTTCTTCGATGAGGAAGAAAAGTAGTGTTGATCGAAACGAAAACCCCTGATAAAGCCTCTAAAGAGGTATTGCGAACATCATTCCTTTTTGCCATTGCGCTGTCGCTTGCTTTGGCACCGGCTGGCATTTCGGCAATGCAGGCAGCAGCTGCAAAGCAGCAGCGAAACTGGCAAAAGGCACCGCTTTATGCAGCTACCAGCACAACGCAAAGCGCCGCCAGCGCAAATACGGCTCGCGCAAGTAGCCAGCAGTAGCAACAAAGCCATTTGCTGGCTGTCACCTTCGCATATAGCGGCTAAAACCTTTCCTTTACAGCACATAGCTTTGCCAGCAACATATGCAATTTCCTTTGTACCGCGTAAGTACTTCTCAAAGCGCCAGCGCCGCAAACAGGCATGCGGCCCTTTAAAACAGCACGCC
>BMAW01009550.1:106977-162684 GCA_019974015.1 Nephila pilipes | reverse complement strand
CACACACACAATATATATATATATATATATATATATATATATACTGAAAATTTATGAAAGAATAATTTCAAATATTTAAAAAGACAAATATATGTATGTGTACACACACACACACACACATTATATATATATATATATATATATATATATATATATATATATATACACATACTGGTGTGTGCAAAACTTAAGCAACAATATAAATTTTAAGAAGATAACTATGAAATTGCAGAAAAGGGGTTGTGACAAAGCACTTCTTCTACCCGACTATTCTGCCATAACTCAGTCGAATACAACTAGCTCAAGTCAATAACCTACTCAAGGATACAGTACTCAAATCTCACACAACTATTTATTTGTTTTGTAATATAATGTCTAAGGAATATTTTCTCTCCTTGATGACCTCTTGGATTGATTCGCTTATTAACGAACTAATGTTTTCTAATTAAAATCTCTCCAGTTGATGCTGACTTGATTTCTCGAATCCTCTGCGACCTCTATCCCCCATAACAACTCCTGAAATCATCTATAGCTAGTAAGGCATACGCTCAGCGCTAGTCTCACTCGGCCTCTCTCCTTAACATTTCCCTTTGCTTATATACTGTCCTATCGAGCTCATTTCACTTTACTTCTACCTGCCTCTAATTAACATAATCACGTTTCCTTTTGGTTGGGAAGTAATTGTTATTTGCAACCATCACTCTCAATTAAAGTCCCCAAGGTTAGAGAAGCGAAAACTGCGAATAGCTCAACGTCACAGGGTTATCACTATCAGTACAATAAACACGCAATTCAGTAGAAAAAGTGATGTGTTTGTAAATGTCAGGCACAAAATATCATAGGCGATGGGAGTGTACGCATAAGGCGTGTGTTCGGCAGGTACAATAAGAGACTACAATAAAAGGAAGAACGGAGGCTAAATTAAAGACATTCCCTGCAAGTGCAAGTGATTTCTTTTGTGAAATATGTCTAGAAGAAATCACCTGGACGACTTCTCACGTGGAAGAATGATAGGAAAGCCGGATGAGAGGCATAGCGTAATCCAGCGTAGCTGAAGAGTTCAGAATCAACAAAAGTGTCCCTTCGTGCCCTTGGAAAACCTTCCATTGAAACAGCTGTTAGAAAAGTTTGTTTTAGCCACATTGGGAAAACAAAAGTGGATGACCAATATATCGTCCTGCAGGTGAAAAAGATTCCGATACCAGTCAACAAGCGCCATTGCTCAGCAACTGTGTACAGCAATAGGGCAACAAGTATCACGGTTTACTGTGGCTAGTCACATTCACAAAAGTGCCCAAATTTGCCCCTGAACGCTGCATCCCTTTGAAAGTTGGCCATCGGCGGCACCGTTTAGAGTGGAGTAAGGAGCACAAAAACTAGACATCTCATCAGTGGAGTCGAGTCTTCTTTACGGATGAGAGTCGTTTCAGTTCCACAAGCGATTCTCAACTGCAGTTGATTTGGAGAGAAGTCGGGACATGGTTTCAACCCAGTAGCATCACGGAATGAAATAATTACGGTAGTCCTGAAGTTGTCGTATGGGAAGCCATTATGCTGAACGAGAGTACAAAGTTCCACATTTTCGACAAAGGTTCAGAGTTCAGAGATCACTATTGTAAGGAGCTGAACCTTCTTCTTGTGCTTCTCTTTCTACGTGCTGTTGGATCAGACTTCATTTTTATGGATGACAATGCACGGCTACACCAGACTGCTGATGTTCAGTAGCCACTGGAAAATAAAGATATCACTCTAATGGATTAGCCAACATTCTAATCTGTTTTAAATCCCATAGAACATGTGTGGAGTGCTTTTGGGAGACGAATTGTGACCCGATTACATCCTCCAGAAAACACCCAATAACTGTAACAGGTGTTGATTGAGGAATGGGCACTCTTACCTCAAGAACTGTTGGACAATTTGGTGCTGAGTATGGAAAAACGGTGCGAAGTAACCATTGCAGTAAGGGGAGGGCATATCCCATACTCTGTTTGTTGTTCTTCCTCTTGGGTAGACAGTCATGTGTAGCGATATTATGAGTTCAATAAAGCTTTTAATTGGTTGATTCCATACTATATCCATAAATGCAGTCTCTCATTTCTGATTTTCATATCTCTCGGATGTTTCTCGTGGAGTTATGGCAGAAAATACACCTGTTGATTAGGTGTTGCACACCAGTATATATATATATATATGTGTGTGTGTGTAATTTAGTAAAAAAGTTACAATTAGAACGTTTTTCAGAAACAATTACAAAAAACTTCATTAAAATGACGACACATGAAAATACAAATAATGATAAATGAAAAGTAAACTCAGTAAGATATATTTTTTTTCATTTAATCTTACACATAATGAAAGTACTTGTACATTAAATCTTATGGAACTAGAAAAGAATTTGTAGATGAAAATGTAATTACCTTTTACTGTTTGAACTCAATGAAGATTAGCTGTTCGGTGATTTGTTCTGTTTCCTTTAAATACAAGAATCTAAATATATAGCACAGATGTAAATCGGTAACAAGTTACCCACTCTCTTTCTTCCAAAGGGATACTTTCTTGTGTTATTCTATCTCCTTTCTTCTGATTCGACCTAAAGCATGTCATAAAAATACAAATGTGTTTCTTGTTACTTTTGATGTCCTTGAATCGAAGCGCATATCTTAAAAATGCTCTCAAGAAAGAAGGAATGGTTATCTGGTTTCCCAATTTATACCAATAAATGATGCCGTTTGAAGTATTACACAATTTGGCTACATGTAGAGTTTATGGCATGTTCCTTTTCCTTTGATCCTTATTCCACTGATTTTAACAATAACAATGACAGTAAAATCATACACTAAACAGTGCACTACCGATTTGAGTTGTCGCGATTCATGTATCATAATTAACCCCTTTTTCTTCGAAGCAAATTTCAGAGGAGAGGCAGCCCGAGTCTGAAGGTGGCCGTCTTCGTGACAGTGCATCTCTCACCTACGTATATAAATACCAAGAAATCTGTCTATTTCTTACATTTAAATAATCTTGCTGAATCCAATGTTTGATGCATCTCACAATACGAGAGTACCCGGAAGCCGGTTAATTCCTGCTGTATTTGATTTTACTAAAATTAATTTTCTAGATTCAAGTAATTGAAATATATTTTTATGGATTTTTTTTGCGTTATGGATTCCGGTGGTTTCCCTGCTTCTAAATTTTGCAGCCTGAACCAATCGCCTGGACCTGCCGAGAATGAAAAAAAAAAAAAAAAAAAAATAGAGTTTTCACTGCCCTAACCTATGACCTTTGGCCCCGAGATTTCCTATTGGGGATAGAGCTCGTTAAAGTCCTGCTCCAAAGAGGGATGATAGAACACAAAAAACAAATCCCGCATGATGAACTAAGATGGTATTCACGCAGCTGAAGAAATTAAATCGTACAGTTAACAGCGGCAAACGCTTGAGCACATGAATAGTATCCATTACTTAATCATAAATTACAATCAATATGCACCTTATTAAAATTGCGACACTCTTCTCTTTTAAATAATTCTTACTTAATTATATATCATTAGTATTTAACACCGACTTTTAATGGACTTGATAATTTGCTTAATATAGGGATGAATGAAATAGGTCTGTAATTTTCAGGGAGGGTTGGGTCTGTTTCAGGTTTGAGGATATGTATAATGACAGTTTTTTTTTAAATTTTCTATGAAATATCAAAGTTTTATAATATTATTAAAAACGTTTATGATCCTCAGAAAAAAAATTGGAATGGAAGATTTTTGACAATTTTTTTTATTTGACTTCTTTCTTTGGGGAGTTTTTGATTTTATCTTAACATATTCTATAATTTCAGATGAGAGTAGAGGCATGGTTGGCGTAGTGTTAAGAAATTATTTTCATTAGTAAAGAAATTTTGAACAATACGGTTAACACTTTCGTCTTTAGGGGGATTTAAGATATCGTTTAATTGGAATTGTTTTTCGAGCGAGTCTGCAATGATTTCTGTTTCGTCGTTACATGAAACAGCGATTCCAATATGTGTTTCATGTTCCGGGATTATTTTTTCCTAAATATTTTTGCCATTCCCCAGAGAGGACATCTTCTGAATTCAAATTTTCAAGAGTGTGTTACCAAATTCGTTATTAAAGTAATTTTTTTTTGGATATGATTAAGTCTTTCGAGAGAGAGGATATGTCGAATTGACAAATTTTTATTAATTTGTTTCTCTCTTTGAAAAGTTGTTTGATTTTAGCGCTGATGAAAGTCGAAATTTTATTTTTGATTAATATCGAAGAAAGTTGTAGATTTAAGATATGTTCTGAGCCGTCATTTATTTGGTTTTCTATGACATCTCTTGTATATGCGATGGAAAGCGTGAGGAGGTATTTATTCGAAGACTGTGTGTAAATTTTATCAGTTTGTGTGAACTGAAGTGTCTGGTAAGCGTAAGTGAAAATTGGATTAGAAAGAGAATATTACGGGATTACGATAGTTACTGAGCTAGTTTGGGGTAGGAGAAGAGTACGCACAGCCAATAGAAATTATTGGTTAGAGCAAAGTCTATTGTGGAGACGGAATAATGTCCAAATAGTGTACTATAAATAAACTTAAAAGAAAATAATTGGAGCTTGCAAAATAAAAACACTCATGGTCATAAAGAGTTGTCAGAATTAAACGAAATTTTACGTTAGAGTGTACAATGTTGATGTAAGTGATTACAAAATCAAAGCAAAATTATCATTCATTGTAAAGAAAAATTACAAATAAATGGAGTTTTTAGTAACCTATTTGGCCACCTCTGGCATGAATGCATGATGTGATGAAGTAGAGTATTTAGACATAAAAGTCCCGTAGGATGTCCTGCGTCATCTCGTTCCGCGGTTGCCGTACACTCACATTTAGTTCGACCAAACTCATAGGCGATCCATCTTGCCGTTCTAAATGATCCCAGTTATACTCGATCGGTAATAAATCTGGAGATCGAGCAGGTCAAGGAAAAAATAAAAAGTGGCGGAGTTAGTAATGTGATACCCTTGCTGTGTCTGGAGAGCATTGCCCTGTTCTAAAATGGCTCCTGGGAGCCTTGCCATGAGTGGCAATACACGTGACTGAAGAATGTCACTAAATATTTCATGCATATATAGAAATAAGTGATCTGATACTTTTTATATATTACGTATTTAGAATTTATTAATTTTATATATATTCTATGCATCCATTAACGTTAAAGGCCATTTCAGCAATGGGCACGCAATGAAGATCGGTAGCTCTGAAAAAATAAAATTTATATAATATTGTCTTTACCGATCAGATATTTTGATAGGAAAGAGAGTAAAGAGATTCTATGAGTTTTATCTCGGATTTTGTTATTGAGAGTCATTCCGATATTATTATAAAGAAATTAAATTTACATAATTTTATCTGAGGTACACATTTTTTACAATTAGAAGTAGCAGGAATTAGCAAAAGTCTATATAATAACATTTTCAGTTAATTTGCCGATTCATAAGCTTTTTAAAACAAATCGAGTAGACGTATTTTCTCAGAAGAGAAGTTGTCATTTTTCTTTCCCTACAGATGAACGTTTCAAACTTTACCGTTTCCTTTCCACATAAAATAAACATCACCAATGCATATGAGTCAGGAATTTACCCTTCACTGATAATTTATATTTCTTGGATCTTCCTCAAAGATTTACTCCAAACTCTTCGTTGTTTTAATAAAAATGATTCATATATACAAAACAACATTTTTTTTTGATGTTGAGAAAATTTTGCATTTTGTCTCTTCACAGAATAGCAAAAGATTATTTCGCTCAAACGTTTATTAGTAGAACAAGCTCAACCTTTAATTTAATCGCAGAGTGGTATCCCTTCTTACAGTAATATCAAACCATCACTCATTCAGGAATTTCGGGGAAAATAAATCAGGCTCAATTGCACATGGAATCATAAAACAAAAAATATAACCCAATGAAACTGTATTCGAGTACGTAATTACTGTTCGAGAATCAGCAAATCGAGCTCCTGAATGTATTGAGGAAACTTTTATTATTGATTACTGTATCATTGGAATTTCCGATCCACGTTCCAGTAATCTCATACTATACGGATGTGCAAATATTCAAGAACTTAAAGATAAATTAGAATTATATGAAAAAATATTCTACAATAGAACTCATCCTTTTAATGATACTTCGCGTTTTCTCAATTTTCTTAGTTACCGCCATAATGAAGGAATTATATTCCACAACCTAAAATTTAATGATTAAAGCTGAAATCTAAATTTGGAAATAAATATCTTAGAGGTAGGAACCAAATAGCTTGTTTTAATTGTTCGGGTTCCGGTTACATTTCTAAATTTTGCCCCGATAAACACCGTGATCCAAAGTATATGTCATGCAGAAATTTCAGCCACAAATCCAAAGTATTTCCTCAAAAGTTATTCCTGTTTCGAATGGTGGTGAATAATGTTCGTTAAGTGATCCCATTAACTATTATGAGTAAAAAAAGCACAAATTTTCATCAAAAAATATTGTCTCTGATTGACTCTAGAAGTCAAGTTATATATACTTTAAAAAAAAAGGAGTGAATGGAGTCAGTTAGGTTCTCCTTTTTTAAACGTTACTGATAGTGTACTGAAAAGTTTTGACAAGTTTTACAGAAAATTAAATCGCTTATGTTAAGAATAACTATCCTCTACTTTTTACTGAGGATATCTTAGATAAATTTTAGGATGCTAGAGTTTTTATTGCCCTGGTTTTAAGAAATTACTTTTTTCAAGCATCCTTTAACATAACATCTCATATACTTTATTTGTCACCCATA
This sequence comes from Nephila pilipes, assembly GCA_019974015.1. NCBI lineage: Eukaryota > Metazoa > Arthropoda > Arachnida > Araneae > Nephilidae > Nephila > Nephila pilipes. The sequence goes on along the minus strand of BMAW01009550.1, from coordinate 155,873 downwards.
ATAATGAATTTCAGTTTCTTAAAATGGTTTTTAGACTCTCTGTGTTTCAGCGTTTGATTAATTCAGTCTTCCAGGGTTTAATGCTTCAAAGCATTGTTTTGCTCTATATGGGCGATGTTGTTATCCTACTAAAATGAATGTGAAGTTATTGATAGACTTAAAACAGTTCTAAAAATTACTCGTGAATATGGATCGTAAATAAATTTTCGTAAATGCCAATTTTGACACAGGAAAATTGAATTTTTAGGTCCTATTGCTCAAAATAGAAAACTTTTCCCTTTCCCTTCTAAAATTAAATCAGTTATCAATTTCCCAGAACCTAGAACTATAGATATGTTCAACATTTCTTAAGTATTACGGACTATTTGAATAAACTTATTCATGCTTATTCTGTTGCTTGTCTTTTGAAATGGCTCGTATTCTTTTTGTGACGGTGCTCTCTGGCATCTGAAAGCCAAGAAAGATTCATTTAACTATTCATTAATCTGGAATGACTTTTTGTACTCTACAAGAAAATGAAACGTTTTGAAAGATGCAATAGTGACATTTTTATATTTTAACATAGGCTTAATAAAAACTGGCTGTTAAGCATACATATTTCATTTAAGCTTATTTTATTCTTCCATCGCATTTGAGCGGATATGTCATGAAAAATAGTATGAATTGTCTGAAAAGGAATATTCAAAATTATATTTTTTCGCGACTAGAATGCTATTTTCACAGAACAAACGCACTTTAACAAACACCTTTAAAATTGACGAAACAATGCGATTATTCCAAATTAATATTGAAGATTTTGGTTCATTGTCTTTTATCTGAGTAATTTACTTTAAAATTATAATAACAAAGTATATAAAAACCACGAGGAAGAAGGCACCGATAATAAAGAGACATAAACACTAAAACATGAGCATATAATTAGCAACAAATACAACATAGCAATGGCATCAGAATGCAGAATAATTACTCTCTGCGTTTGACGCCCTTTATGAACAGTGGTATACTTTACAGTAGTAACGGGAGGCTTTTAAATATTTTTAATTAGAGTATATTTGATATTTTTCAAATTTTCAACAAATAACTGGGATAGAGATGGATAGATAGATGACCAAGAACCGAAATTCAAACTTGGACAAACCCGGTCAAACCGGTTTGCTAAGCATAGTTAAACATTTCATCAAAAGCAAATAGCGTTTTAAAATCAAATATCTTTATTTCTCTAATTAATTATTAACTATAAATACAAATTTCATAATATTTTATTGTAAACAAAAACAAATATTTATCGGGTTCTCACAGCAGTGGGAACATGTAAGACCTTTGGAGATCGTAATGGTGCCTGCCATCATAGGATTCCTATTGTGCCTACGTATTTTAGAGTTATGTTGCATTTTATAGAGTAAAAATAATGTTAAAAATTTAACTCTAGAATTATTCCCGGGATAATCGAGTGGTCCTGGTCATTAGTTCATTAATGGAATCCCAAAGAGTCTCTCTAGAGACCCGTCGAGGAAAGAATCTGATGCACATTAAATGTGTCAAAGCTCCATTTCTTCATATTGGGATGTTGTGGAAGTTTAAAAGTAAAGAACAAGCTCGTGTTGTCTCCATCGCTTGACCTGGTTCAAAATTACAGGATCCTTCACCAATAATTTTGAGTTGTTTCTTAGTGTGATATTAATAAACCATCAATCAAATCAAATTATAGTGATGTTAACATTTCTTTTTTAGAATGTGCTAATTTCAAACCAACACACACACACACACACACACACACACACACACACAAGCCAATAATAATACGCTGGCTGGTTGCTTTTCAAAACACACAGCCACTACTACACACACACACACACACACACACACACACACACACACACACACACACACACAAATATATATATCCTCATGTTTTTCTATGGAAGATCTTTAAGAATATCAATATGATATACTTCTCACTCAAAATTAGATAGAATTTTCGCTTTTTATTATTTCATTACTGCCAAGAATACTGGACAGATTTTAATGAAATTAAGAAATGTATATGTAATTGATACTTAGTGGTCGAGCCGACAGATGGCGTCATATTTTTGAATGAGGCTCTATTAGCTTTCCTAGCAAGAGAGAATACCGAGCAATTATCAGCTTCATGTTTACATTCAAATGATCTTTAGTCAGTACAAAAACAAATTTGATATAAATATTAAAATCTTGAATTTCATGATAAGTATCTCTTTCGTCAGTTAAAATAAAGTTTGATAACAAATTTTGTGTCGAGAAATACAAGTTCTAGCTTTTCATTCTCAAACAGCGATAGCTGCGATAAAACTTATTGAGCATGTTTTCTTTTTGAGTAACAGTTTTTTACGTGATTATACTCGTATGGTAGTGCTGATTGACTAAGATATTATTGTATGTTACTTTGAAGAAATCGGTAACTGAAACCATTTAGTTTTGTAAGTAAATTTCCTATTATATTTGAAGATTTTATTATGCCATCAATAATACGTTGATAAATATGTGATTACATAAAGTAACTCGACTCAGTGGCTTACCTTCTTTATGTAAGTAAGGGCATCATGACCCCTAAGAGGCATCATCAGTGACTCATTTTTTTCTCGGAAATCGCATCATCATCGAAACATATATATTCATTTTTGTTATATTTGGTGTGATAAAGTTTTGTCCTTTAGTCCTTAAGTACTTTGTATTTGCTATTAGTGATGATAGTTATGTGTTCTGAAATTTAAAGTAAACCTTAACGGGTGTCAGGACTCTTAACGCTTGTCTGAGTATCGAAAACAATATAATTTTTCAAAACAATATAATTTACCAATGAAACAAAGCAGACAATTGAAACTTTTACCAAGTAATATTCATATTCATTTACAATTGTTTTCATATTTTCATAAGATTTAAAGAAATTTTTAAAAAGTTGTAATGAAAAATAAATTGGACATTTTTTCAAAATTAAGAAAATTTATATTTTGCTGCGCGCAGGATACTGAAGTATATTATTAATTAAAATTTACAAAAGTGATGTTACCTAGTAAATAAAAAGTTCAATTTGAAAGTTATACATACTTTTTCAGAAATTTAGTGAATGTTTTTTTAATAAAAAATCCATTTTTAATTCATATAAAAGATTTTCTGTTAATATTTTGTACAAAATTTGATCTATAAGTCATAAAGAAAACCTTTTTTGAACATGTACGTAATATTTCAAACTGATATCTTAAATAGTTTCTGAGAAATCTTGCACGTAAGTTAAAATTTTTTGTTCTGAGAAAAATGAAGTTAAATTTGAAAAATAACAAAAAAAGAATTCAAATCAAAGTTTAGTTTTTTCTCGATAATTCTGGGAGTTTTCGAAGTATCGTTATAAATTTGGTACCAAAATGTTTAGAATAGATGAGACTCTAACATATATTCTTTTTCAAAAAATCAAAAATTTAAGGGTCCTGAGACCCCTAAGATGAGTCTTTTTTTAGCGAATATCATTCAAATATATATATATATATATATATATATCAATGACACAATAATTTTTTAATGTTTTAATCGCAGTCAGGCATCTCATAAATGTATGAAACAACTCTTTTTGCAGGAAACGTTTGATTCTTTGCATTCGTATACAGATGTAAGAAATGCATAAGCTTATGAAAATTTATAACTCGAAGAATAAAAGCGTTAACACAAATTTTTTTTAATCAAAATAATAAAAATGCTAATAAAGAAACATTTGCTATCAAACGCATGAGAAGGCATTCGTTGAACTAAAAAGTAAATTGAAAAATATTAAGCGTATGTATTTGATTAAACATAATACTAACAAGTAACATATTTTTTTTTTAAAGTCAATTCCTACTTTGGTCAATTTTTTTTTATTTCAGTTATTTTTTAGAATTACAATTAATATAAATATGTATATACGTATGACAGAATCTCAATATTAAGTAGTAAATTTTTTTCTCCCATAAAAAACTAAAATTAATTAATTCATTGGTAAATTAAATGGTTGGAATTCATTTAGCCCAACCAATCTTTCCGACAAGAGTTATTTTGCAAAATGTGGCTACCCTGGTCCGCTTCCCGGACTTAACGTTGAGCCAAAAAATATCGCGAAATTTGGCAATTTTTGAAATAGCGCCAAGTGGCGGGCTAAACTGCATTTTCACCAATTAAATTTAATTAAATGAATTAATATTTGAGAAAACTCTATTAACATCAAGTGTCATCCAGTACCAGTTTAAAAAAATGTATTTGAACTTGAGTGGATGAATAAAAAGTATTTGATTAATGATTGAACATTTGAACAAGATATATATATATATATATATATATATAGGGAGAGTGTGAGCTAATAGGAATTTAATAATAAAGCCCACGCGAAATAAAATTCGAGTTCACGGAAAAAATTCATTTGATTTTTGTTGTTGTTGTTCTTAAGTGTGCTAAAGTGTAACTCTTAACTTGTAATGACCATATACTTTTGTATGGATTATTAGAAGATTTGAATAATATAAAATAAGCTAAATTAAGGTGATTGAGTATCACTAAACTGAGCAAAATAGGACTTTTTTTGTATTTACTATTGATCACACCCCCTTTCTTAGAGATACGAGTTATTTGTTGTTATTTTCTTACCAACAATTTTTCGAACATTAATTGCATTTTGTTTTATTCATAGCAGAAGCCTTTTATTGTTCTTTTTTAGTGACTACAACTTCCGTTATGAACAATTGGCTGCTACCTCGTGTTTTGTTTGCATCGTATTTACCAGTCTAATTCTTTATCATTTTATATTGATAATTTCCTAATTTGTAGTCTTATTCATCATATGTTTTCTTACAAATGTAAAACACATTTTGATATGATATGAGGCAAAAAAAAATTTAAAAGATTTTGTTTATTATTTTATATATGTACTCGAATATACATTTTATATTTTCCTTCATTTTTCTTGATGGTAAGGTGCAGTTCACAATCTGAAAAATCAGCAATTAAAAATACGAGCTGAAGTTATATAAAAATCAATTACTTCTAAGAAAAACATAAAGTTAATGCTTGATAATGATATTTTAAGTTAAATAAAGCATACAATAACGATGTTTTTAGAGTTATAAACTTTAAAATGGCTTTTCTCAGTACGTGTTTTTTAAATACAACAATGTATTTAAAATGCTATACCTTAACAAATATTTACCAACCATTTCCTTTTTTCTGCGTGTTATATATAATACATGAAACAGATTTAAGGAACTGTTTAACAATAAATTGAAGGGTTTCTTAGGAAAAATTAAAATGTAGGGGAAATTTTTTTTGCTGAAATTTAGATTGAAATAAAATATTGTTACTATCAACATTTTATTTCCCCCCCCCCCAAAAAAAAAAAAAAAAAAAAAATTAAATAAGTTATTGTAAAATCAGTCCCTAAAGTTGCTTAGAAAATCCTCGAGAACATTACAAGAAATCATAATAAAATATTAATTTTACAGGAATAAATACAGGAAGAGTAATTTAAAACTTCCCAAATTAAAAAAAAGAGACTTTTAGGATTGTACCAATAAAATATATATAATTTCAACTCAAATCATTACCTTGAATAAAAGTATTATATGACAAGAGCTATATTTTAATTTTTAAAAGCTTAATTAAAAGAAAATTTTTTCAAAGCGTTTCGAGTCTCTTAATTGAGCTATACACATTTCGCATTTCGGAAACGACGTAAGTACAAAAAGTTCCTATTACGTTAAGTAAATCTTAAAAAAAGATTATAAAAAATTATGTATATTGTACAAAGTTTCGTGTAAAATATTTTTTCCGCCTACCATCAAATGATTTTTAAGCTACAAATTTTGCTTTTGAAATAACTTCCGTTAAGGATGCATCAGTTCATATCTTTTTATTCAAATATAGTCTGAGACATATGTAAGATAAAGAAAAAGATTGGTAAATAAGATGAAAGAGTTTATGCAATTTATGCTTACAATAAAAAACATAAATACTTTTTATTGTTATTGAGTGAAAAATAGTTATATGATTTAGCTCTTGGAACATTTGCAATAAGTGAAGTGCATTATTTCCTTGGGAGACTTTAAAATAGGTAAAAAGATTTATTTAATTCATTTTTGAAACATTTTTATGAGCATTCATATACAGAACTATTATAATAAGTTTATTTCAATTCAAAATAAATTTTGATTCCTAACTTGAAATTTATATCGGAATTTGTTTATCTTTGTTTATTTATTTCTATATTATATTCGTTTTTTTGCAACATAATAATGCCAACCTCCACATGGGGGCATGGCAAATGAACCAGAATTTAAAGTTGAATTAAAATTTAAAAAGCGAAGTGAAACTCGACACCAGAATAGTTTAATGGATTGATTGCCGCCTAAAAAACATGGACACTCGCCTTTTTTGAATAAGTGCAGACGGTACTTGTCGTCGAGAACTTGTGTATACTTCTAAGTACAGAAGGTACTTATTATCGATAATTTGTGAGTATTATAAAGTACTAATGGTACTTATTTCATTAACAAGCTACAAAAATTGATACCTGATGTTATGCCTTTGTTCCGTTGTGATTGTTCTAGCATTGGTAAAAAAAATCAACATTAAAAGAATAATAACAGATGATTATTGCTCCTATGTGTTTTGTTGTGACTGCAGAAGTATTTTGGATATACCACTGCTGAAAAGAGGGAGAAGTACCTTCTCTATTTACCTTTCAATTTATATAAGAAATTCAGTCTTTTTCCAATGACATTTCCATTAGTGTGTGTGAAATCTACTGAGACATCCCCCCCCCCAAAAAAAAAAAAAAAAAAAAAAAAAAAAACTTTCTATCTTTTAGAACAGGCCTGCCCAAATGATGAGACTTTGAAGGTTGCTTTGGAAACACCAATTATTAAGGCGGGCTGCATTCTGCTATAAACTATGGGAAATTAAATTTTATTGAATTAAATATATTTACGTGAAATACAATTTAAAAAAAAACTACCATGCAGTTATAACATAACGTTGGCGCTAAATTATTAGGGATCAAAAGACGCCGAGAAGTCACTCAGTCTCGAACAATACGCTTCTGTGTCAAATATATTAGGCTTGCTACAGACAGACTGGCTGCTTCTATCTCTCATGTTCTGCGTGTCGCATTCTTTCCCTACATCTAGAAATGCACACCCACGCTCTTCAGTAAGTTTGCTAGTTAGTTCTACATTGTGTTTCCACAATCGCACAAAATGGCCTGTTCGATTTTTAAAACGAGCTTTTCAATTGTTTCTGAACAAGATTAAAAAAAGTTGTGATAAATGTTGAATCAGATAGTGAGATATTACCACGGTAGTAGGGTATGATACAGTGACTCATGTTTAAATGTTTTTCGGTACTTTCATGTACAATAAAAGTTTAAATCTTTCTTCAGATGACCCAGCTCCGGGGGTCGTAGGTTGACGCTAGTCAGGCCGCGGGAATTAGAATGAATTTTTTTTGTTTCATACAACTTGTGTTTCTTGTGTATTCGCTATTCTTTTCAAATTTTTAAATATTGTGAAGTAGTTTAAAATTTTGAATTTTTGTAACAGTGAATATTGAATCATTTACTAATTATAATTTAAATGAGTATATTCTTACTTCAATTTTGTTAATATTTTCTTGATGTTTTTATTAATATGTATTACAAGCATTCTTGTTTTGAGGTTTTTTTTATAACAGTAGAAATTATAGAAATAAGATTTATTAAGCTTTTATTGTAAGAAAAATTATTATCTATACTGTTCATTTCATAACAACATTTCTCTCTCTTTACATACATACAAGCATACTTACAAGAGCGCACTCACGCACGCACATAAACATATATGTATTGTTACGATAAAAATTATTTTTCTGCGAGAACGTACGTGAAAATTAATACTAACTCGGAGGATAACGATAAATGAGGATTAATTCGTTAGTCTTCAGAACGACAGGCAGATAGCACAATTTGGACAATAACAGATACACAGCACTTGAATAATTCAGTGACACAGATACTGGAAAAACACACACCTTAAGTACAATCACAGTTATTACACAGCTACGTTAAGCTCTCCAGCTTTTCGCTCCCCATTGCGGACAACCATTGCAGTAATATTCTGCGCTTCCAGGGTAGACTCTGACAATTCCCAGAAGACATGCGTTGCTTTTTCGCATAGTCACTCGGCATGCCTCACTTTAAGTGCCAGCAACGTTAAGTTTATTCTTCGATCGATCTCCTGAACAGTCTCCAAAGACAAACTCTCCGTATCAATTCTACGAAATTCAGGCCGAAACTCCAGCAAATTCACTTGGCAAAGATTTCCCAATCAGTCTAGAAATCAGATTCCACAAACAAGCTGATTCCGTACGCAGCAGTTTCGAGTATTTTCCATTTTTCGCCAAAGTTACCAAGTTTTCCACTCAGTCTCCAAGTAGTCACCAAATCCGTCGCCAAGGTGAAGGAGTCATTTGCTTAAACTCCCTTTTAATGACTGTTGATCTCTCTGTGAATCAATATTTTCTGCCATTAAAACCATATGAAGAGCTGCTATCTATCAGAGAAAAAATTAATTGCAAAAAAGTAAATTTTAAAAGGTTTAGAACTAGCAACAAAAGAAATAATATTAAAAGAACAAAAATGTAAGAAACATATATAAAACATAATTATAAAGTTAAAAAAATCATATTTAAGAAAAATTATAAATTAAAAATTTATTTTTTAACAATGAAAGAAATATTAAGAGTTCTAATTATTTTAATTTAAATTTCTCTTAAAATTATTAGGAACATTACTATCCAAACAAATTTACATAAACTTATCAGTCTTATTGTAGATCTCCTAACATCATTTTAATATTCCATAAAATTTTCATTATAAATTATGAAGTATTTTAAAACTAATACTGATAGAACTCTGATCTAAGGGAACTTTATAAAAGACTGCCTTTATATAATATTTTAAATTATGGAGGAAAAATGGGTATATTTTCTTAAAAGCAAAAGAATAGAAGGAAACAGAAACTTATTTCATCAAACAAATAATAAACAGATACTAATAGGAAAAGAAAACAAGGAAATTAGCAAAAAGATAAGCCACGCAAAATGGAAAATGATAAATCTAGGAATGAAAAAAATGAAAACAAATAGATACAATGAATAAAAAACGAACTATAACATATATTGTTAATTCTGAATTTAGATTCCAATAGATTTGCAGGTTTTAACTAATTCTACAGACCCAAAATCCTTTTTGATTTTTATCACTTTTGATTTTTATGTTAATTTTATGTCTAAAATATGAAACTAACATAAAAATAAAAAATACCAAAAGCCAAAAGACCAAAAAAATGCATACAAAAATAGAAAAACCAAACATTGAACGAAGAAAAAAAATTATTCAATAAGGATTAAAAATCAAAAAGGAATTAGCAACTTACATAGACAAATACATTACAACTATAAACTTTTTAACATCAACCTGAAAATATTTTCCCGCCTTTAAATCAAATATAATAATATCATCTATCAGAAACAAAAAATGAGATAGCCAAAAATTATTTCTTGCAGGTTTTTATCTAACTAAAAGGAGAAAAAATAAAATTATAAGCAAAATAAAAAGATCAAAAATAAATTTTTTTAAAATAAATGTAAATTAAAAATACGTTTTTTGAACCAGACAAAAAAAATGTTAATTAGAACATTTTAAATTTCTCATAGTATAATTTGAAGGAATGTTCGCTTTCAAACAAATTTTCTTAAACTTATTCATGTCATAATAAATGTCTCGTGTCTTAGACACCATTCTGATATTACGTAAATTACCTCAGTTAATGATGTCTGCTTTAAATTAAGAGAGAGAAAAAGGCTCCTACTGGGCGCGATTTTATTATTTTTATAATTTTTCTCTCGTGTTTTTTGTTATAGCTACACATTAGAAACCTCTATGATATTCCCCCCCCCTCCAGGTTAAAATTTTTAATATTATGGAGGACTATTCTAAAATTAGTGTTCATCGCACAAAAAAAAAAAAAAAAAAACCCGGGTACAGTTAAAGAAATTGCATTTAAATACCTTAAGATTATCCAAATTGATAAAATACTTAAATCAGAACATATTTTTACAAGTGATTAAAATTGACTTGTTGCAGAAATGTTGAGCGGTATATTATTTATTTATTTCCAAGGGGACTTTTCTCTCTTACCACTACAATAAAAATAGAAAATGTATTAATATTCTTTGGTTTCTTTTTAGAAAGAGTGATTTTCCCATTAGTAATTAGTACAAATATTAATTCTAATATTATATATATGAGATTTTTCTGTGTTTTGGTTTCATTTGATCTTAAATGTTCTCTGAAGCCGTAAAAGAAAAGAAAATACATGAACGAATCAGTTTTGAGGTTCCATTTTATGCGCTGCTTACCTCCACATAACTAGTTTGTTACGGTCCCTTGGGTAATTGTTAACACTACTGGGAAGCGTATTGCTATTTTTAAAACTTTAATTTACTTTTTAAGTGATTATTTTTCATATTTAAAACAGTATTTTCGCTTAACTTATTCTGGCATATTTTATTTTTCAGAAAGTATATATTTTCTCTCTTATATTCTGTGTACGGCTGAATTGAAGATGTCTTTGTTCCAGAACATCACAGTGGAGGAAAAAAATATCATTGATGAAGTAAGAAAAGAGAAAAGAGTTTCATGTTATTATTATTAAAAGCTGAATATATTACCAATCCGTAAGTTTTGCATAACTTTTTAAGTGATATAATTTGAAAATTGTGGTGTAAGCATAAAAATTAGTGATTACGTGATATTTTTGAAAAGAAATCTTAGATAAAAATATGCTTCCATTACTAAATGGCGAGGATCTCTATCACAAATCTCAACCATAACTCCAATAGATTGCCTATCCTTTCATTTGAGACAGCTTATTTGAAAAACCATAGGTTAGTTCAGAATTTTATTCCAAATTGTAAATATTTTCTATAAAGCCTTATGTTTTAACTATCCTAAATTGTAACGAAAATTAGTCATTAGTTTGACAGTACTTTGGACCCTTTTGTTGCTATTGTTATTTTTGCTTAAAATTTAACTATCCCTGACTGCTTTATTTAAATATTTAAGATATCATTGTGGTTAATTATACAGAAAGGCTACACGAGAAAACTTCTAGCATTCTTTAACGATTACCTGTCTTCAACGACCATATGCAATTCTTAGATTCCTTTACGGGCTTGATAGATTAAAATATTGAGAGGCATTTCTTGATGTCATCCTTAATTCTCTAGAAGGTTTGCCAATCACTTCCAAAATGAACTCAAGAGCTAAACTAACAAAAATCTTGTTTTTCTTATATATCTAGTCAACTTGCTTTTGAACTCATCAACAAACTGCGAATTCTGTAATTCAAATCTATACAGATGGCAGCAGATATGAAAAAAAAAAAAAAAAAAAAAAAAAAAAATTTGTTAAAAAAAATAAATATTGACCCCCCCATTTTAAAAAAAAAAAAAAAAAAAAAAAAAAAAACCCTGTGGCAGTGGTGTCTTTATTAAAGCCCCTATTTTCAATATTACACCCAAGGTCAGGAATCCAGACTCTAGGTAAGTTTTTCGAACAGAATGTATTGCTCTTCAAGATGTTTAATCCTTTTAGAACCTATACCTCATTCAACGATATTTGGATCGTATTGGAATGTCGAAGTGACTTCAGCATATGAGGCATTGGACTGAGATCGACAATACAGCTGCTGTTTCTATTCTTGAAATTTCCCGAATATCTTTCGTTGAATCAGGAAATCTTGCAAGCTCTTCGGATTTCCAATGGGTCCCGTCTCATATAAGACTCCATGATTATGAAATAACTAATCTTACGGCCAAAAAAGGAGCCACGATTTTATCAGTAATTGAAACATGTTCAAAAATAAAAATTTGAATCAGTAAGTATGGCAAACCCCTCCGATTTACTAAGTTAATGCGCGTTACGTTTGTGTAGTCTTCAAGCCAATTCTTTTGGCGTAGAGAGGAAGTTTAAAACCGGGGGGTTAAGCACTGATGTCTGTTGAGAACGAATGTTACGATTACGATTACGCTCAAAATTACGAGGTCCGTCGAAATTAGCCTTTGTTTTCCTATTAAATACGATGTTATCAATCAATCAATCATTCAGTACTCATTCATAGTACAACAGGAAATGGTTTACCTGTTATTGTTAAAAATACCTTCCTACCATTGAGGAAGGTACAAGAGTTCAAGTCACTATTTGTTGAGTTGCTGGTGGAAACCATGTGAAACTTGTCACAACAACAAAGCCACAATTTAATTAACAGTTTCTAAGGAGTTTTTTTTTTCATAAATTGCAAAAATTTAAAACTTCAAAATAAGTTTGGCTGAATATTTTTCTATAATATTTAATTATTGATAATTATTACTTAATTGTTCAATAATTTCAAAATACAATGTGAGGTTACATCTGGATGAGTATAATGAAACCCTTATACTTGTAACTTGCGCAACAAATATTTTATATTAGGCTCCAATTTAATCTACATCAATCTCATATCTTTTTGTTTTCTGTTAACCAGTCAATTGCTTTCTTTTGTAACAAATAATTTATGATACTAAACTCCCATTCAGCCATATATGAAGACTGAAATAGTAACAATAGTTTTCTTATAAAGTGGTTGAATTTAGGCACTTAAAATCTCTTCTATCACAAATCCGTCATCGTTCTCTTTATATGGAATAAAATTTTAGTTGACTAGTCACTTAGAATTTCTGAAAGTTCTTGGCACTTAAAAATTATACAGATCCACTTACATTGACAGCCTGATTCAGGCGGAAATATCAATTCGTTTTAAAAAGGATAATTTTTTTTTAAAAAAATAGCAACAGCCAGAAACTTCAAATGGTAGACAACAAGTACTTCGATATTAGTCAATTCTCATTTGGGAGTCAAAGAAATTTTTTAAATTTGTTTTTGTTACAAACGTATTTTCTGACATGACTTCATATATATAATTAAACTAAATATCTTCCCTTTTACATCGACAAGAGTTTTATTTATTCTTGAAATTATTATAATTAATATTTTTAGTTCTTAACATGTAACGGCTAAATGAAAAATAAACGCTTTATCATTGATTGATAATGGATTGTCTCTTAAAAAGTCACTAAGAGAATTAAACTATTTTATATATATTTTCTAAGAAGCTTCCTTTCAAATGCCACCTTACTTCAGTGTGAAATAAAATTTTAAATGAGGTCTGTATCTTGTTCTTCACAAAATAACTTCAAATGATTCGCACATATCAAAACTTTAATAGCATTGATACAGATTGAAAATTATTTTAGTATTTTATTAAGAACAGGTGAAAATAGTTTTAGCCACTAAGTTTTTCCAATGAAAAGCGCCAAACACAATAAACATTTCCTGGTTCATAATTTGAGTTCTCTTTTTCCTCCCGCAAGATGTTGCATTTTGCATCAGTAATTATATTATTGACAAGCAAGTCATTATTATTGACAAGCAAGCTATTAAAGTATACATATACGTAATATATACATATGTGTATTGCGGCTTTACTTTAATGATAATTCTATGTGTATCAAAAGTAACCACTTGTTTTTGAAATGAGATTACCAAACTTATTCAAAAGTCTTTATCTGAAGGTCAGCTGAAGAGAAAGAACGTTTCTATGAAATGATTCATTTCACGTTATGTACGGAATAATACAGGGTAGGAAGCAGTAATTGCGCCTTGTGGTCTGCATATCTTACGGAACTTTCATAAATACGCAGTCGGTGCGGAATCTAGCCGGAATTTTATTTCCAGTAAAAGATTTTATTTCACTATGAAACTACAATTAATTATACTTACCATTACTCCGAACTTTCAATTTTGACTTTAAATTATACAACACTTTTAACGAACGCTTATTTCAAATTCAGACACTAGCAATTTCCTTTCAAGGAAAATCCTTATGTACGGTTGGTTTTTAAACTCTAGGAGAACTTACCTTCGAATTGCCTACTTAACAATTAAATATTCCCTCTGTGAGACCGTTGTAGAACTACAAAAGAGCTGTTGGTAAATGCGTGAAGTTCATTGAATTTCGTAATAAAAGGTTATACCTCTTCATCATTTATATTTAGACTGAATTTAGATTGTAATTGTTTACCAATGTCGCACTAAGAAGCAACACCAGGGCTATTGGTGACGGAATTCGTAATTTAAAACCTTAGTCAAGTAATGAGGGCACATGAGCTGTCACCATCCTCTCCAAACTTTCAGACCACACCAATAGGAGGATCGGAACCTCGATCAGTTTTAATATGCATCGGTCCAACTACACGGCTGATCTGTAGTGGCGTTAAGGCATCAATCCGCGTACTTAATTTAGAAAATTGCATAATTACAAAAGGAAAAAGAAGAGAAAAAAAAATGGGGTTAACTGGGGACGATGTACAACAACAATCAAATATTTAAGGATTAATTAAATTAATCGAATTTTTACTCAGTGTCAATTTTGCCATTATATTTTTTTTGACGAAAAACAAGCACTTTACATATGTGGATTAACACTTTTCGATTTACATAAGTGAATGAAATCTGAGAGGAAAGAAAGAATAGAAAAAGATTTAGATTACTACAAGCAGAAACAATGATATTAGGGGCGATCTAGTTATCCGAAATTTCGCAGCTGCCTAGGCAGTGTACGAAATGATCGAAGTGGGAGTGCAACAACGTTCTCTTGAGTGAAGCCGACCGCGTCAACCTCTCTTAGGTACGTCGAAGTTCGCACTGATCGAGCGCAAGGTGTGGACAGAGGACTGGGGGAAATAAAGCGTTCTGATGGGGCTAACGTTCCTGAGAAGAAGACTGAGATAGAAAAGTGCTATGAAAGAGATTGTAGCAAAATTGCTTCCTTCAATTCAAGGACATAAAATAACAATTTAAAGAGTTCAATTGAATATAAAGGATTGTTAGTGGTGAAGTACTTCTGTGAAGAGCTTTTGTCTTCTGAAATCGTTCAGTTTAATTTACTTTGAATAAACACCGCAGTAGATGATACACAATGATTATTTCCGAAATACGTTGCATTTTTGAATCATCATGAAGGACATGGATACGGTCAATGTCTTCAACACCTGAGTCACCTGAGTTGGTACTTCACGCATCTAACATCCATGCCCCTCCAAGACTTTATATATATATATATATATATATATATATATATATATATATATATATATAATTAAATTATTATTATTAAAAATATTCTTGCAGTATCGAGTCTCAAAATAACTGTAATTTGTAAATACAAGTTTGCAACATAACAAATAAAGCGAATATTATATATGTAAAGACTTCTTAAAGTATTAAATGTTATTGTTAAAGTTCATGCCTTGTTATTGAAAAATAAACAATCTTTTTTTTCATCTTTGAACTTAAATTATCATTGATTTTGACACATAAATACGCGTGTTTTGCATCATTTACTGTCTTTAAAACAGTCTTCCAGAATCAGGGGCAACACAAAGCCGTTTTGTAGTTTTATGAAATTCTCTATTTCTTGAAATAATTTTTAGCAATTTGATTTTTCGAAAATATTTTCATGATGCGATGTAACAACAATAGAATCAAAGCGTTGTGCGTAATTGACGAGACATCTTTTTTTTCAATCTCTTCTCATATTAGAACTTCATTAATTTAATAGAAGTTTTGCGCATAAAAAGACGCAGAAAGAAATTTGAATTAAAAAATTCCATACCTTGTATTTCAGTTGAGAAGACGCACGATAAAGGATATATCTCCAAAGATGTTGGAAGATGAATCTTTGTTTTACAGGTTTTGTAAAGGTAAATTTTGTAACAATTTCTTTTTTACTAAAAAAAGATTCGCAATATTTTTCTCTACTCAAATTTGTTAATTTTCTGTTTTGAAAAAAATCTTATATATACTATCTTATTTGGTAATAAAATTATTGTTCTCTAGACAACTTTAAGTACAAAAATTAAAATAATGTGAAATTACATATACACTAAAAAAACTCAGGTCTAAAAATTGCAGTACGTATACATTAACATGATGAATATCTCCTTTTTTGTTGGATTAATTATGCTTCTAGGAAATCAAAACTGAAACAATATATCTCAGCATGTTTTGTTAACATAAATCTATTCTAATTTGTAATAATGTCCTATACAAGGGGGTACAGGAAAGTTTTAATTATTACTAAGAAATTACCGAGATATCAAATAAATATTTATTCTGCATATTAATCAATAAGACTATTGGGGAGGGACCTTATAATTCTAAACCTCACTTAAGTGTCAGACTACACCCGATATAGCATCTCCCTTTTCTAGCTCCCACACCTTCCCAACTTGAGGACTTTGAGCCACGATAGATTTAACATCCATCAGTCCAGATACACCGTGGATCTTTTGTGGCATCTTGACTTGAACCCATGATTCGAAGAAAATCAGCGGCTGTAAGTCCATGACCATGACCCTTAGGTTAACGTAGCCACCAATCATGATCTAGATAATTTTGATACTAAATTAGCTATTAAATATAGTTTTCCCGTAGAAACCTTTTTTTAAATATAAGTACAGTATCATCAAAGATATTAAATAATTGGAATATAATTCTACTAAAAGTTCCTATTACATAGATTTAAAATATTCTATTAAAAATCTACAAGATAATTTTATTGGCTCAAAAGTTAGTCTATAGCAATTATGCCATAATGTGCAAAAAAATTAAATATAAGTGCAACTAATAAACAATTTTTTTACTGAAATAAGGATAAGTTTCAGAGAAATATCGTATAAAATTACTGTTATGCATAAAAAATGGTTATAATATAAATAATATAAGATTTTTTCATATTTTAACACCTAAATTTCATAACAATCCCATAAAATTTTATACTGTAGCTAATGGTTATAATGCTTATATTACAATAGCTGATACAATTAACAAAATTTATTATAAAATAATATCTATAACTTTTACAAGTCTGCTATTATTTAAAATAGTTGTGATGTTGTTGATTATGTTGAAAGCAAGGAAATTTTCTCCATTTGCTGTTATTATTTTGAAGATCTATTTATATCTAGAGATATTGAGAGAACATCATAAAAATTCTACTGGTCGCCTTTTAAATAAGTGATTTTAAATGGTTTGTTTCTTGTGAGATAAAATTAAGAACTTTATTGTATGATTTAGTTCTAAAGAAAAATTACAATATTTTTGTTGACAAAAATATAATCAAATAATAGGCGCATCACAAGGTGCCCCTGATAATAATAATCTTGTTCATATGCATTGCGTGATTGTGAAAATACAATACCATGAACGCATTCGAAGGAAAATATACAAGTTGATGGTTGATGGATGTTCACAGCGCACCGAGGCTTTCAAAAGAAGATAAACGCTTTGCATTTTGGGACAAGAAAGGCAGATATAAAGTTAAGAATCCGCAGAATCGAGAATAGCTGTTTTGCTCCGTCAGGGAGAATAATATTCTTATAAATTGTTTTTTTTTTTTTGTCGCAGAGGAACCGTTAGGTACTGAGGATGTAAGACGCACAGGACGTAAGAAATTCCAGATGACAGACGAATACTCCTGGCGAATGGTGATCGGATTGAGTAGATTAGGTTGGTCTTTGAAACAGAATTATGATGGACAGGCATCTTCACTTGTTAAGGTACACCGGCTGTATCAAAGTTGACTGGAAGAAGGCAATGTGGCATATTACACAAAGATGTCAGCGTGCGTGGGCCAATAAGTCAGCACGCTTACGTTGGAGACCTCACAGGCCATTTCTGTCAACATTTTGAGGCAGATGTAGTACTTTTTTGATACTATCATATTGATTGGGACCATTATTCGCCGATTGACACTCGGGACATTAGATTCATGGAGTCCATTAAAAAGGCTGACACTGAATCAAGAGCTCAGGCACCTCTGTTTGCAATGGCGCAGGAATAGAGTCAAGTGGATTTTGGAGTGCCTCGCTGTGGGGCTTTCAGATGAGACATGCTTTGCTTAAGGAGTGGCAGTCGCCGTGTTCGAGTTTGATGGCAACCTCATGATAGGTACAATCCGTCCTCAGCTATGGAAAGTCATAACGTACGAAAATATGGAATCATGGTTCGGGACGTTATCGCCTAAGATTGCAGATTCCCACTAGTCCGTACTTTTTGCAGTAGGACATCGCATTGATACATGTATGATGTGCTTCATCCGGTAATACTACCCTTTCTTCAAGGGATGCCGAAAGCCATTTACCAGCAAGATAACGCAATACCGCTCACTACGCTCATGAGCCAACATGCTCTTCTAGGTACTCGATTGCTTCCCTGGCCACCCATGTTTCCGGATCTCTCTCCATTTGAAGATGTTTGAGACGTGATTAGACGTCATTTGGGTGGGTTGCCTACAGCCACGTTGAGGTGTCGAACTGTGGCAAATGGTTGAGAGAGAAATGACAACCATCCTTCTGGAGACAATCAGTGTACATTTTCAGTCTATATTTAGATGTGTTGATAAATGTATTGTCATCAAGGGTGGTCCAACAAATTACTGAGCATTCTTTATATTCGCCCTATTTATAAGTGTTTCATGTTGTAATAAACATTCCTTACTGCTCATTCCTGTGTCACTCGTTTTACCGATCTTCATCATTTTCTACTCATGCATTCTAGATGTTACATTTTTACTGTTATTTAGAGTATAGTTTACACTTCTACGAACAAAATTATATCGATAATAATAATTTTATTTTGCTAAGATATATGGAATACCTAATCATTTTTCAATATAAATTAATTCTGATCAAGCATTACTTATATTTTATCCATTTTTGTTAAATTTATTAGAGTCTAATACTAATTTTCTTGAATATGTGTACTCAGATATTTATTTATTTTTGATAGATAGTAAAATATATAGTAATATTTACGTGCGACGGTAGTACGATATCTCGGGATCTTCACTAAAAAAGATGACCACCTCTTATGAATCGTCTATTTATGTAATAAAATTATAAAAATATAAGTACAAGTTACAAATGATTGCAAATGAATTCAAAGGCAATATTAGCGAGTTTATGAAAGGTAGAACTTAATTAGATGTTTACCCTTCTCTCTCTCTCTCAACACAAATTATAACCATATTCGGCGTTGTGTGTTTTATCTGTTAAATCTTTGTTTACGCTTTGACTCGGAGACTGTTCAGAACTGGATACTTTTCCTGCTGATACCACGTACCTCCCGCCAGAGGACGCTGTTGATAGAGTGAGCAGAATAAGAGAACGTTTTTTGTTCTCCTATGTAATCTGTGTTGTGTCTTGTAGTAAGATGTGTAACTTGCTGTATTTGAATTAATGTCATTACATTACTTTATACAAGGGAGTGCAGTTGTTTTTTCAGAGTGGTTAATTTATCGAACAGTTTTTGTTGCAGCTTAAAAGTTTAAATGCACCAGCTCCCCGGAACAACAGAAACGGTATGTTAAACTTTGATATTCTTAATGAATAATTACATACCAATTCTGAGTTAAAACGAGAAATAATCAATTATTTCTTGACATGCATACCTGCCAGGATTCAAGCCTGTGCTTTAAATTTTAAATATACAAATTTTAGAGATTGTACTGATATATTAGAACATATTTTTATGATCCTATTTGATAAATTTGATTTTGATAGTTGCAATAAAAGGGCCACCGAAAGTTCTAAGCTCATTCAGTTATGCAAAAAGAACATCAGGTGAACATTAATTACATCAGATACTAAACGCATTTCTAAAATTGAATGAGAAATTCAAAAAACCGAAGTAACTGCTAAAGAGATCGAAACTGAACTTTATATAGAGCAATTATGTAAATGATAAAATAGAATCTCTTAAATTAGTTGAATCTGATTTAGAAAAGCTATTAAGACCTGAGGATCTCGATTAGAATCCTTTAAAAATTAGAAATGAGCTGAAGAATACCGTGAAAAAATAGCAACGGGGAGATTCAAATTAAATAAATATGCGCGAAGTTTGAATCAAAATAAAAGTATTCAAGATCCTGCTTATTCTCATAACCATTCAGCACATGAAACGGGTGTTAAACATCAAATAATCAACGTCCAAATACCGAAGGTAATGATCCCGAAATTTTCTGAAAATGTAAATGAATGGCTTACATTCTTGAACTTTTACGAGGCGTTAATATATAACACATCTTTAGATGACGTCAGTAAATTTAATTATTTAAAATCCCATTTAACTGGAACAGCTTTGGAAACTATCGACGGTTTCTCTATTTCTCAGGAAATTATGTTAAAGCTACTAATTTGCTAGAACAGATAATCGACAGAAAAAAAAACTTAAATAAACACATATATTAGTCAGTTATTAGAAATTCCCCCTCCAAGCGTTCAAGTGACGTAAAAGGTTTTCGGCAACTGTTTGATAAAATTCAAATTCATATTAGAAGCTTAGAATCATTAGATATATCTTCAGATACTTTTAGCACTTTATTATCCCCTATAATTCTTAAGACACTGCCAAATGATTTAGTATTTGAATTTCATAAAGGTTTCGGAGAATTATATTCCGATAATGTTCTCATTGATTTATTAAACAAACAAATAATCACGAAAGGAAAGACTGATTTATATTTAACTAAATAGAATCAAAATTCGCATTCGCCGACTTCACTAAGCGTTAAAACTGTGTATTGGCAAAAAGCCAAAAGCAATGAAATGGGGCAAAATGATCCTTCAGCTGTCAGTCAATTGTTTGTATATAATTCCGCTGCAAACTTTTAAGTGTCTGTTCAGTGGAAACTCATCTCATTAAGAGTATAAATTGTGAATTTGGGAAAAGTTTACCACTTGAACAGCTCATATCGATATTAATTAAAAAGGGTTTTTGTTACAAACCGGGACACATTAGCTCTTTTTGTAAAACAAAGTAAAATGTACAACTTGTGGGAAAAGACATGTTGATATTATAAGTTACGAAGAAAATAAACATTTTAAAAATGATGATCCAGAATTAAAAGAAGTTATTGAAAACATTACACTTTTGAATAATAGTTGTTCTTGGAAGTTCATCTTTAGACTTTAATCGTTTATATTAAAGAGAGAAAATAATTTGAAGCATTTCACTAGGGTTGTTACAGATATGGGTAGCCAGCGATCTTATATTGCAAAATTTATCGCAGGAAAGATGAACTTGAAGGGGTTAGGAGAGGAAACTGTAAATCATGGTTTATTCGGTGGAATTGAACGCGCCGAAAAAAATCAAAGATACAATATTAATATTAATCTTTCAAATGTCAATGGAAGCTATAAATGTGAGTTCGAAGTTTTAGATGAAAAGAAAATTTGTCCTTCCTTACTAAGAATAAATGATGATAATTGTTTGAAACAATTAAAATATCTAGACATTTTAACTAGTGATGTAATGAGAAATGAGAAATTCTGTCTATATGAGAAACATTCTGATTAATTTGAGATTAATTTGCTGATTCAAGCTGATTATTCAGGAAAGTTGTTAACGGGGAATTTAAAATATCTTTCAGGATGTTTGTTTGCTGTACACACACTCTTGGGGGGGAGTGTAATCGTTAAATTTGATATAAAGGGCCCATCTACAAATAGCTCGCTCTTAGTATTGTCATTACACGAAAATGAAACAAAAATTACAGATCTCTGGAAGTTAGACACTTTGAGTATTGAAGATAGAAGCGAAAATAGCTGTAAAACAGAGAACCAGCAACTTGCTTTGAAACATTTCAGAGAAACGGTTAGCAGAGACGGTTCTGGCAGATATAAGGTGAATCTACCCTGCTCATAAGGACATACTCTTTTTTTATGATAATTAAGAAATGTCCCCCAAGAGGCTGAGGAATACAGTTAGATCCCTGAAATCAGCGAATCGATTAAATGAATATCAAGAAGTTTTCAATCAGTGGGAAAGAGAAGGTATAATTGAGCAAATTAATCAGGACAATGATATTTCTGAAGGTTTGGGCCACACAGAGCATTATCTACCACACAGAGCAGTATTTAAAGACAACTCTACAACCAAGGTACGTCCTGTATTTGATATATCCGCTAAAACTAGAAACTCTGTATTGATTAATGAATGCATTGAAAAGGGTCCGAATCTTATAACAATGATCCCAGCAATTCTAAACAGATTAAGATTGGGAAAATCGGAGTTATTTCAGACATAAAAATGGCATTTTTACGAATAAAAATGAATGAGTGTGATCGAGATGTTTTACGGTTTTTTGTGGAAGAAAGGAAGGAGATCCCTCAAAAAACAACCACGTATAGGCATTGTAGGGTTGTATTTGGAATATCATGCTGCTCCTCCCTACTTGCAGCTGTTTTGAATCATGTATTAGATCAGTTAGAAGAGCCTTTAAAAGATATTGCAATGAATCTCAAAGATTCGATGAATATCGATAACTGTGTTTCAAGCGTAGAAGCGTCTGTTTCGGTCGGAGTTAGAATATTTTAGATCAGAAGCTCGATGAGTTCTGAAGACAGCTAAATTTGACGTTGATGGACAAACAATTATCTTTCTGAGTTAAAGGAATTTGTACAAGAAAGCTCAGATTACGAAAAAGATGTATTAGTTTTAGGTCTTACATGGAATCTGAAAGACGACATTTTATCTTGTGAGCTGATTAAAACAGAAAACGAGGATGAACCAATCACCAAAAGGAAAATTCTATCTGTAACACACCAACTATTCGATACTATGGGGTTCATTTAACCCATAGCGTTAATCCCTAAATTACTTCTTTAGAATGCTGGGAATTGGGAATCCCTTAGGATTCAAAATTACCATTAAAAGGTTCGAAAAGTGAAGATGAATTCTCTGAACTAAAAAATTGCAAAACTTCCTCGTAAACTTTCAGATTTAGATCTCAATAAATCGAACTTGACACTCTACACTTTCTGAGATGCGTCCAAGTCAGCAGAAGTGACTTGTATATTTTTAAGAGTAGAAAAAGATGGGAATGTTTCTTGCCAACAAGTTCAAGGAAGATCTAGGGTTGCCCCTTTAAAGAGACTATCCATACCAAGGATGGCATTATTTGCATGTAATATTGGATCTAGACTGGCAGATTCAGCGAAGAAAGATTTAAAATTGGAAAATATTGAATCAGTTTTCTTGAGTGACTTCATGGATGCTCTATATTGGATCAAGAAAGAAGGCCCTTGGATGACTTTTGTGACCAACCGAGTTAAGGAAATAAGAAGATTTTCAGAAGTCTCTGTTTAGAAGTTTATTTCTGGAATACATAATCCAGCGGATTTACTCGGAGGATGCTCGGTAAAAACTCTATTGAAGAAGCAATGGTACGAAGGACCTTCGTGGCTTAAAGACTCCAGAGAAAAATGGTCAGATTTTGAACTCTTCTTACCCGATGAAAATATTATATATGCTCAAAAGAAGACAATTATTGAATAAACTTTGAATAAGGAAAATGACGAATTTTATAACGATATACCTTCCTACAAAAGAATGATTAGAGTTACAGGTTGGTTATATAGATTTTATGAAAATACCAAAACATGTAACAAAACAACAGGTTAATTATCTGAGAAAGAACTTAAAAGGATGGAACTTAAAATATTGAAGAAGGTTCAAGAAGACTCATTCCGAGGCGAGGGAATGCAATATCTAAAATTCTTGTCGACATTTAAAGACACTGATGGGATTTCGTGAATAAGAACGAAACTTCTCATGCGAGAAGATAATGAAAATTTTAATGTTCCAATTGTTTTACCTTCTGATTACCATTTGTCAAGTGTCTTATTTTGTGCAAACACCAAGAGCTGAGACATCCTGGAGTATTATCTCTGATGGTGGTTCTGAGAGAAAATTATTACGAAGGTTCGAGTAGACGAACAATAAAAAAGGTAACCAAAACCTGCATAATTTGTCAACGATTTAGTGCCAAAAAAACCCAGAAATACCAGAGGGAACACTACCAGAAAAACGAGTGAAAAACTCTTCCATATTTGAAGTCATTGGAGGGGATATTACCAGTCCCTTAATATCAAGAGATAACAAGAAGGTGTGGATCAAGATTTTCACTCATACGGTTTATGGAGAGGTATATTTAGAACTATTGATATCTCTTTCAACAGATAATTTCATTCTAGCTCTGAGAAGGTTTATAGCGCGCAGAGGATGCCTGTCGATTATCTACTCGGATAATGGAACGAATTTTGCCGGAACCGAAAACATTTTGAAGAATATCAATCCAGAAAAATTGAAAACACCCTTTTCACCAATTTCCTGGAAATTTATTCCTCCTGCAGTTCCATAATGGGGCGGATTTTGGGAGAGGTTGATAGGACTCTTAAAATGAATTTTGGAAAAGGTCTACGTCACACCTCATAGAACTATGTAGAAATCGAAACAGTTTTATGTGACTGTGAAAGCCAACTAAATTCCAGACCTTTAAATATGTTAGTGACGATTCAGACGATCTATGCTCACGAACACTTGATTTATTCTTAAAAGAAACACGTAATAGTAATACAATGGACTTGTACAGAAAAAAATCAATTGATAAGACAAAACTAAACTAGCGACTAGTGTGTAGAAAAAGACGGATGTCAGACTTATGAGCCAGATTTCGTAACGAATACTTGGGTCAGTTACATCAAAGATCAATAATTCGAAAACAAATGTACATTCCTAAAATTGGGGACATGGTTTTAATCTGGAATGATAATCTCAAAAAAAATTATTGGTCCTTGGGAAGAATACTGTGGGTCTATTCAAGTAAAGATGGAATATTAAGAAGAGCTAAGATTAAAACTAAAACGGGTATTGTGATCAGACTCATTCAAAAACTATGTCCCTTAGAACTGGATGGCGAAAACGTCACCAAGAAGGACAAGGTTCCAGATACTTCTAATGATCATCCAGAACAACTAGACATTCCTGACTCTACTCCTGCTACTACCAGGACTGGACGCAAAGATCGACCCCCTCCCCCATCCTGATACAGACCATAAAGTGTTGAGTTTCGACTCTATGCGCCCCGAAACTCAAAGGGAGGATTGTTCAGAAATGGATACTTTTCGTTACCACGTGACTTACGCCAGAGGACGCTGTTGATTGGAGTGAGCAGCGCAATAACAGAACGAACTTTAATTAGAATAAGAGAACATTTTTTGCTCGTCTATGTAATCTGTGTTGCGTCTTGTAGTGTGATATGTAACTTATTTAAATTAATGTCAATACATTACTTTATACAAGGGAGTGCAGTTGTTTTTTCAGAGTGGCTAATTTATCGAACAGTTTTGTTGCATCTTAAATGTTTAAATGCACCAGCTCCCCGGAACGATAGAAACAGTACGTCAAATTTTGATATTCGTAATGAATAATTACATACCAATTCTGAATTAAAACGAGAAATAATCCATCAATTGTTTCTTGAACTCAGAATTAAAGGCTCTTTTGTGAAAGAAACGGCAAAGTGCAAAAATATTCATATCACCATTTATGAGCTTAATTATTGTAGGATGCATCTATTACAAGGCTAGGAACAAATAAAAATTCCTTATTTTTTTACTAGAGTAAAAATGTTTATTCTTATTCTAATCAAGGTATCATTCTGGGAGATAATTTGAATACTTTGAGTCTTATGAATTATGTATATAATTATTTCTTACGTGATGAAAATATTAATTAATAGTTCTTTAGATGTTCATGAAAATGTTTTCAAATTTCACAAAATTTGCCTTCAAGCTGGTTATCTTTTTAATTTTCTAAAAACAATATAAAATATAAAAATTATATAATAGAATAAATTATTCATATTAATTACTTAATTATTTAACTATTATTTATTTTTAATTATTTAAGAATTGTTTAATTTCTTACAATAATTAATTAATTTTTATTTTGTTGTTTTACTTTTTGCTAATAATTTTTAACAAACTATAAAAATTTGAATTTTTCGTTTTTTCATGTTCACTAAGATCCTTTCTTCTTAATTTTTTTAAATTCTAACTTCAGATTGCAGATAGCGTAGTTGGGTAATAATTCCTTTTCTATTTCGCTTGGGAATAATTTTCTTTATCACTATTTGCTCTTTTTGTTCGGCATGTGTACGATCTGATTTAAAATTTTTTAATAATAATTTTCTATATGTTTTGCATTGCCATTTTTTTGGGTTTTTTTTAAAAAAAAGTATTTAAAATGTTTACTTTTTTTTAATAACTGTGTTATAACATTTAGGCTTTTTTTTTAATTTACTTTTCTGATATTAGTCTTTTTTTTTACTATTGTCGTGATTTTTGGTTTTTACTATTCTGTTATAAAGTAATTCCTGAATGGAATAGTTTGATACTTAATACTGATATAACCACGCATTACAATTAAAAGCCTGTGACATCATTAAATTGATTTGTTTTCAATTTTTCAAATTGTTAACTTTATCTCAGTTACTGTTTTTTTTTGGACTTTAAGGATTCACTTTTGCAGATTTATTCTAAATATTATTTTTATCATTGAATACATTATTATTTCCATTGACAAGAATTTTCGTTAATTTATTTTGAATTTGATTACCGTTAATAATTCTAATAGCTTTTGATTTGGTACATAATTATTACTTTACTACACACACGCGTGCGCGCTCCTACACACACGCGTGCGCTCTCCTACACACATAGACACGCATGCACACATATTTATATACTCTTAACTTTCACGATTATTATTAAATTTAGAACTGTGACTAATGGTCCAATTACTTACATTATAAATAGAAACGTTTTACAAAATATTACTTATAGTTTCAATAAGATATTATTAAAAATAGAGTTATGAAACTACTAACTATATAAAATATAATGAAATTTATGATTTAGAAGGCTTGTTTAATTCCACAGATTTAGATGCTATTAGATGTCAGATGTTATTTTCTCTAATTGTAAGGAATTCAAAATTATATAACAGTTTTATATCTTATGTAAAATTTAAATTTCTTGTTAATCTTATACTAAAAAAACTATATTAGTTAAAATGGTAAAAATTATTAACACGTTAAAGGATAACACATCAAGAAGATATAGCTAGTAGTATTCTAGGAAATATTTATCATTATTTCTTTAAATATATGTATAGAGATTACAATAATTTTAAACAATTTAGATATATTGATGATATTAATATTTTTCAAGCTAATTCTAATGCCAATGCTATTCCTGATTTATCCTTCATATTTAAAACTGATCAAATTTCTTAGATCTTAGTTAAACATTGTTAGTAAGAGAATTATTAGTTATATTTGCGACAAGATTACTGCTTTAATTTTTACAAAGGGCTTTCTTTTGATAATAATTCAAGTTTAAATATTTTTAAGAAATATTATATAACTGTTTACTGAGAAATATCAAATTAGTTAATTTACCTTTCAATTTTCAGAGTAAATTAAATAATTCATACATTACCTGCGCAAAGACTGGTTATTCTATTAAATTTTAAAAAGAAATTTAAAATACGTAAATTATACATACACGCACGCACGCACACACACACACACACATATATTTCTTATCTTTTAAAAATTGTTATTTATTAGTTTTTATTTTGTTTTTAAATTTGTTAAATATTTTTATCAATATCGTATCTATAATTTTTCCCATGTCATTTTAAGCAATTTTTTTTTTAATTTTTAAATCAGTCAATTTACACTTATGGATTTATTTAAATCATTCAATCAATATTTCCTTTTGAGGGGAATTTTTTCATGCAGTACAGTGAATACGCACGTTAGTATAAAATTTGTGTAGTGTCTTATGTGTTTTTAAAATTTTTTATAGGTAATGCTTGTATTATTTTTTACTATTGATTAATATTTTTCATAGAATTAGGTAATTAATTTCTTCCTGCATTTGCTTTGGACCTCTTTAAAATGATTCTACGTTTTAATCTGATGAGGTGTCATTGGAAAATATTTTATTTTTACATTTTGTTTTAGAACGCTTTATTTTTCGATTCATTTTTAGTTTAATTACATTTGCTCCTTTTATTCAGATTTTTAATTGTTTTTACAATATTTTAGTTGATTAGATTTTATTATGCTTACTTTTATTTTTCTATGGTTAAATTTTTTGATTGCTTAGTTGTTTAAGTAAATATGTATATAATTTGTATAAATATTAATTTGTATTTTCATGATTTCCTTTAATATTTAGTTTTTTTCATTAATAATGTTGATTTTGTTTTGGATCTTCTTTGATTGATATAATTTGTGATTTGTAACACAAACCCCGCCCCTACTCCTCATATATATATTACACGCATATTATATATATATATATATATATATATATACTGAAAATTTATGAAAGAATAATTGAAAATATTTCAAGACTAACAAAAATCAAACAAAAAAAGTAACCAATCATAGTCATAACTTTGAATCCAAATAGAATACAAAATAAACTATAAGCAATTATGTAAATATTAAATCCAAATCATAAAGATATCATTATTCGAAAAATCCCCACATAATTAGGCCCAATGCAAATATATATATAATATGCGCGTGAGAGTTTAATTTTTCGTAATTTAACCTGACGGTTTAATTTTTCTTGTTATTTATCTCTTACTCATTGTCATTTTAATGTTGAAAACTTTAGTATTACGAGTACTGCATCATTTTGATGTAGTACCACATTGAGTAAAGATCGGAAGGAAATATATTAATTTGTAATATTTTTCTTTCAGGATTTTAAGGTACCCCTGAAAATTTCTGTTGGTTCTTAAATACGAAATTTAATTCATTGCTTTAATTTTTTTGCGATTTAAAAAATTCATTTGCGAAGCCAAATGTTTCAACTTAAATTAGGTTTTTAATGCAATTTCTAATTGATTGTATGTACCACATACAAAAAAAGGAGATCTGATTCTAGATTACTTTGAGATAATAGGTGTAGAGAAAATATCTGATATTTTATATATGTGTGAAATTAATTCGAAATACTAGCAGAACTGTATTAAGAATGGAAAAAAAAATATTGTGCAAAATTAAAGAAAATGGTAATTATACAAGATATCTTCATACACTTTGATTCCAATTCATTCCAATTAATTGTTTTTGAAATCTTTACAGCTCGAGACTTCAATTTAAAAGAAGCTGAGAATATGCTAAGGAAAGTAAGTTAGTTAATAATTCTAAATGCATTTATGTGTTACGGTAAATAATTTACGCAATAAATAATAACTACGTGCTTGATATCTGATATTAACATAATTACTGTTCTTCTTATAGTATTTGGAAATTCATAATAAAGATTAATTTGGGAAGGATTAATTCATTTTCTGAAATTTCCGTGTTTAACATGAAATGATTGCTTTTTTATTTTTACATTCCTATCCATATTGGTACTTTTCAAAGTGTTATGAAATTTTAAGTATCATGTCAAATATTTACTTTGTTGTTGATAAAAACCATAGTTTTTCCATCAGTATATTTATAAAATGCCCAACAATTAAAATTTTATCAGAAAAATCTCCGTAATAATACTTTTTTATTTCTCGATATTTTTGAAATTTTATTTTATTTAATATTTCCTATAAGTTTTCATTCAGGAAATCTTATTTTAATGTTTTCTACTTTCTTAGAAATAAATTAATTTATTTTTATTTTGTGTGTGATAACCTTCCTAAAAATATCTTTTTCCTCATTATTTTTGTTTTGTTTTATTTTATCTAATAATACGACGTAGTTTGAGTTAAACATATAAGGTTCGAAAACTTTTCCCATCAAATTCACGTCGAGATTACAAAATTTGAAAGAAATGTGAAAACTATAAATTCATATTTATTTCTTAGTTATTTTCAAGTTTCAAAAGGGATTATGAATGGGATATTTGATTTCTTAACGAATGCAATATTAAAATGTATGAAAGAACGGTCATTTCCTGAAATCCTGTAATTAGCAAGCGGCGAATAGAAAACAGTCGCGAACTTCATCACGCTAAAGTCAAAACATTTATTCCTATCTCTAATCACTAAAGATACATTGTGTAGAATATTAAGTCGTTAATGTACTTTCAGCAGAAATAAGTCTACAAATGCTCACGCGGTACAATGTAGAAGTTAAGAGACTAAATTACAAACTGATATTTCATCCTCGTTACTTGACTGGGCTAGACAATTACAAAATCCACCCCCAAGAGCCTTCTTGTGGACTTTACAGCCAAATTAACTCCAACTAAACTCAATCACAAGATAATAGAAAAATTAGTTTAATAGTACTTTTGTACGTAAGCTTAATGAAGTTTTGTTAAACGTTATATAGCATTTATTTTTATTTCCCTTTTACTACATTGTTTTTTTTTTAAATCTTAACTGACGATTAAGAATTTTTCTCAGATTCTGATTTCAATAGTAAGAGATTGTAACAACATATTTCAATAAATAATTATATTCAAACAACATTAAGTATTGTTCTATAAATTGAACACCAGAATGGAGGCTTGAAAAAAACCCAGTTCGCTCCGCTTGATAGACATTTTCAGTTGTCAAAACACTGATTTGTTGCGAATGACCCTACTTTAATTTAAAGATTAGCTAGCATTTTGAGAGATAAAGCATTCTAGTCCCCCGTTATTATTATATGATGCCACATTTAAAGAGTTACGTAATTTTATAAAAGCAGTAAATATTTTATGATTCCTGAGTCTTGAGTAGGGTTTGACTTATTTTGGTTGATATATTTGTCTTCCCAACTGAAGACCTAAAAGTTTATCAAGAAAAAAGGCTTTTGTAAATTTTAATTTGAGATTCTAAATAATATCTCTTTCTCTCAAAAGAAACTGTAATTAAACATTATTTGTTCCACTGTTTTCAGCTTAGTATTTAAAAAAAGGCAATCGATAATTGGAAATTTGTTTTTGGTCTATCACTTTCCTCCTTCAAAAAATGACTTTAGTTTAAAAGCAAATTATTCATGTTGCAACGTGGGACAATGTTTTCGTTAGCAAACATTTAATAGTCATTTATATTACATGTTATTTAGTAAGCATTTCTTAGCAATAAAAATAAACACAACATAGATAAGGTAATGTTTAGAACCTTACTTTAAGTTTTCAATTTTTATTTCCATTTACATTTTAAGAATTATGCACATAGGGAAAAACTTTTGATCTGCATTTCCTGATATTTAGAGTACAAAACACACATGCGATTCATGGTAGAAAATTTCATTTTGGTGAATCATCTTCATTTTATTAATAAATTGTGCATTTTTCTACAATGTTATACAGTTATTGTTTCATTAGAAGTTTAAATATTTATTAAAAACTTATATTTGTCTATATTTTCTAAAACATTTTACAAACTTAAATTTTTGTAAAATTTTGCTTTCTGGGTTAAATGTGAAAGTGGCTCTTTTCATTGTCATAAATATCTTGCGTCTGTTGCATTATTAATTTCATGACCTTTAATGACAGAGTTTTATAGAAGATTATGTTTGATAATAAGAAGTTAAAGGTCTTTCAAGCAGTTTTTTTTTGGTTTCCGACTTGTCTGAAAAATATATCATAGCAAAATGATCTACAAACCACTCTCAATACAATAATTTTTATTAATTACATGCCAGATAATCGGTAGGAAGTTCCCTGCAATTTCTTCACCCGCGTCATATTCCTATAAATTTAATATAAATAGTACTTATCATTTTTGTTACAAAGGAAAAAAATGTTTTAAAATAGATAAATCTATCGATTGCTTTCATTTAGAATTAAGGAAAACTAGTAACTTTCATTATTTGAATATGTAAATAAGAAAAAAATCTTCTTTGAACTATGATTTACTATCTTTATTTTAGCACATAATTTGGAGAAAAGAGGTACAATTGGACACGTTTTTGACAGATTATAAGCCACCAGAAGTAAGAATCAAATTCAGAGTTCTGTTTACTCTAAAAATAGAAAGTTCATGTTTTTATTGAATAATCATCAAAATATATTTGCGCATTTAAATAGATAGAGTCGATAGAGAGAAATATGATAAGAAATGATAATTTATTTAAAATATTTCGTTATTGAAAAGTCAAACTAATCTTTTAAGTTAAAATTTAATCCTTCGAAACGTTTCCTTTATATGATTTATTTTTTTTAAGATATAAAATGGTTTTTACTGAGTTTTTTTTTAAAATTAAACAACCAAAGAAAATTTTCAATTTTCGAAAGCGGAATTGAAATTTGAGTGGCTTTAAATCGCTGTGAATGTTGATAACAATATGGACTGCATATATCTCAATCGTTAATATGATTAAAAAAGTTAGGGTAATTACCGCATTCAGCCAGTGTCAGAGAGTTGAAAACTTTCCCAAAGGTGGAATGACCAGTTTAGCAACTGAACATGGTTGATCACCTCATTATTGTCATGGTTGATCTCCTCATTACTGTCATGAACAATCACTGGAAAGTTTGTGTGAAAATATGAGGGTGGTTATAAACCTTATTCATGTAGATTGTATCTTTTCTTTTTTGGTTTTAAACTAAAGTTTAAAAACGTTCCAAATTAGACGTCGTCATATAACTTAAAAAAATTAATTTTCTTTACCTTTGTACATAATTTTTATGCTTTTGAAGTGCAAAAATATTTGTTACCTTCAAATGCAATTTTTTCGTTAGTCAGTTTGACATTTTGATTTTTTTGTTAACTATATCTGTGAGTTGCCCGATTGTAATGAAGTGTCGTATGCAAAGACATTTTGACCGAGCATGCAAGTGACAAATTTGTTGTCCAATGAATGAACAGCGGGAGCTACAGCGCATTGAAACTGCGCAAACAGCATATAAGAAGTGATTATCAATCTGATGGTCAAATTTTCTGTTGCATCACGATTTAGGAAACATTTCAAAGACAAAAAATGCCTCTCCGCAGGATTCGAGCTTAATACGAGCAACTGTGATAGTTTAAAAGAGGTCGTATCATTGTATTGAATAAGGCAGGGTGGACAAAACGGAGAATCGATCGTTGTATGTGTCGAAGTGATGCACCGATTAGAAGATGCTAGCAAGAATGAATGGCAGATTTCAGCGTCAAGAAGGTAGTGGTCGAACTAAGACTATAGCAGATCGGGAGGACTGAGTGATTGTCAGATCAGCTGTCACAGCGCCTGATTCATCGTTATCAAACATCAGATTTGCGACCCGCACATGAGTGTCCACCATGACCATTCACAGATGGATGATAGAGCGAAATCTACTCTCGTACCGTCCACTACGCTACCTGCCATTCACGCCTGTACACTGTGGAGCCAGACTACAGTGGTGCTTGGCTCGATCAGGTTGGAAGGATGCAGATTGGGGACGTATAGTGTTAAGCGATGAATCCCGCTTCCAACTGTGTCCTAACGATCATCGAAGACTTATCTGGAGACGCCCAGGGCAGCATGCCGATCCTGCTTTCCTTATTGTATGCCACACAGGCCCTCAACCAGGAATTATAGTCTGGGATGCCATTTCTCTTGATAGCCGGACCCAGTTATTGGTCATTAGATGCACACTTACAGCACAGCGGAACGTGAACGGCATTCTGTTTCGCTACCGTTCTTATTCCTGAGATTATTTTTCAGCTAGATAATACGGAACGTATTGCTATGAACTGAGTTACAGCTTGTAAAACACTTCCTTGGCCAGCCAGATCTCTCTACAATCGGACAAGTCTGGAATATGATGGGAAGGCGATTGAATCGACCAGGGAATGTTGATGACCTAGCCCGACAATTGGAGCAAATTTGGCAAGAAATATCGCAAGGAGACCATCAGGGAGATTTATAACTTTATGCCATGTCGTGTGGCAGCTTGCATCCACGCTAGAGGTGGGTCAACACCTTATTGAGCTCGTTACTTTGTTACTATGTAACTCTGAAATAAATCATTCCAGTTTTCTGAAATTTTCATCATTTCTACTCTGTATATAACTCTCCAATGCTCCAATTTTTGTGTCTATAGGACACCTCCTTCTTGAATCGTCGATTTTTTTGTTATATATATGTGTGCGTGTGTGTGTGAATGTGCATTTGTGTATAGGAAAAAATAAATGAAGATCCAACAGATTAAGCCAATAAATATATGTTAAGAAACTAAGTCGATGTTAAGTGATCGGAAAGTTCTCAGGGTGCGTTTCAATGCTTCCGAACTATACACAAACCATAGAGTTAAAGATTGAATGTTTCATTCAAAATGATCTTGCTTAGACGCTTTAAGTCAGTAGTTCTTTAAAATTCAAGAGTTCCACTATTACAAACTTATGTTATTAACTTAGGAAATGTATCTTGTATTTCTGTGAAATATTGTGTTTTTTATAGGAATCTGGAAGGTTCATCCGTATTTTCCTTGATTAAATTCCATTTTTTTATTTTTAGGGACTGTGTGAATTAATTGCTTACCCATATAGCAGATATTTATTATTGTTGAAAAATAAATACTTGTCTAAGTGGCTAGAAATGCTTTCAAAGATTTGTTGTTTATGAAAAGGTGGTTATAGAAGATGACTGAGAATTATAACTCGCTTTTATGCTTTAGTTGTTTTTTGAGAGATTTTTGAGTTTATACCATATATATATATTAATAAACTCAAAATAAGTATGTTTTATTGTAAATATGAGCTTTTTCTCAAGGTATCTTGCTACTTCCATCATGGTGTCAATAGTTGATGATATCTTGCTTGTTTTCGGAAATGGAGATCAAATAAAAGTTTTTTGTACTGATTTCGCTAAAGGATTGACTTTTCAATCGATTTTGGTGCTTTTATTAATAAACATTCATGTATGGATTTTTGTTTATTATTGTTCAGGTTTTGCATAATCCTTTTAGTAAATTAAAGAATATTCTTCAATACTGAATAGTAAAATTTTTGAGAGTTCGTCATTAAATCACAAGTGTTCCAGGGATTTAATGGAATTCTGCTTTTTCTTTAAATTCAATAATTTAGCAAAGACATGCCCGACTGTCTTCAATTCTTATCTCTTTTATAATTTGGAGATAATATAAAACCAGTTTATTCCATTTATGATTGTTATTTACAACAGCAATTTTTATTTATGTCTTCTAATGTATTTACGTAGGATGCTTTAAGCGATGGAAACACTCAGAAATTCTATATATGAAATTAATTTTTTGTCAGTTATTTGTATTGAAAACATGAGCTCAGATTTTGTAAGGAACATTAGTTTAAGAAGCAATATATTCTTTAGGATTCTCTCTGATTGGAGCTTATAAAATATTAGAAAAAAAATAAGCAATTACTCTTGATAAGTATATCATATATATTGATTGTAATTCTTTTCATTACTAAGCATGTTAATATTAGAGCATCGGCACATCTGACAGTGTTCACAAGCCATTTATTTAGTAAATGATTTTTTTGGAAATAAATTCGGACAGTCACCAGTGCCCTCTATAATAATATGAATGGATGGACGGTAATATAAACAACTCCCTCTCTGGTCCATTTGAGTCTGCACTGAAAAACAATGTGTTTGTATTTATTGCTGTATAAATTAAGTATAATAAATAGTTTCGGAGAAACAGTCAATAATTTGTAAAATGCTGCAAAAATTGTTAAGATTTCACTAATGTATGAAAACATTTGAAAATAAAAGGATAATAACTTTTTTGAGAATTTGGAATGCTTAAAAACTTTGCTGAAGCCTATTTTTATACTCCAGTCTGTGAAATTTATCGCATACTAACTTATTTAATTAAAGATATATTTTCAAAAAAGTAATTTTTCATTCAGTTAAGGCAAAATAAATTCTTCAAATATATTTTGAATATACGTTTAAAAGGTATTTTTCCCACAGGTGCTTAAAAAATACTTCTCCTATAATTTTTTATGTTTTGACAAAGAAGGTTGCGTAGTCCGTTACCTTGATTATGGTAAAACAGACATTGCAGGTAAGTTA
This sequence comes from Nephila pilipes, assembly GCA_019974015.1. Taxonomy (NCBI): domain Eukaryota; kingdom Metazoa; phylum Arthropoda; class Arachnida; order Araneae; family Nephilidae; genus Nephila; species Nephila pilipes. Next base: position 119,859 of record BMAW01009550.1, on the reverse strand, counting down.
AAATAAAATTGATACTTTTTTGAAGAAACAAAGGATTTTTTAAAAAATTTTCAGTTTTCAGTATGGCAAATAGTTTATCATTCATTCTTTGGTTTTTTTTTTACAAAAACAAAGATGGTAAAAAAAATAATTTATATAATTTATATACAAAATTAGAATGAATTTCTCGAACTTTAAAAATCAGGTAGACTTCAAAAACTTATTTACTCCCATAAATATTTTCCCATCAATAATAACTCTTGTGACTAAATAAGTTCAGCGTTATTTATTTTAATAAGATTATAACAATCTAACAACACATAAGATTTTTTTTTAAAAAAAAATTACTTAGTTCAATTTCAATACATTGAAGAAATCATGAAAAATATACTCTCTTAATTTAAAAAAAAAAAAAAAAATGATAAATTTATATCAAATTTGTTGTTTTAGCATTTCTGCATGACGTAATTTTTTATAGGAAAATAAATAAGTCCAGGATTATTTTTTATTCATATTTACTGATAATATTTCAAATAGGCTTATATATGTTAGTGTGCCATTCTAACTTATGAACAACCAATATTAATATCCTAAGAGGTTAATCAAACATAAAACTTTTACCACAATGTCACTTTTATGTAGTAATAACAAGATTCCAATTCTCGATCGAGTGGTTGAAAGGCGGTGAGAGTAGCCATACAACAAAAAACCAGTCCTTTTATATTTTCTTTTATTTGCCAAATTTTAATTATGCATTAATGCAGCACATATACAAATACATCCAATAATAAACAAACATCGGACAAAACGATCATTAAATGGTCTTCACTCCACCCAACATGGCGGCCCTCCGCTATTCTAATCTTTTTTCAAATAGCGTGGAGTTGAGTTGTTCTTCAACTCCACTGCATAGATCTTTACTTATGTATAACACAATCATGATATTTTCTATATTCTTCATAAACTTGATACATAGCATTAAATATAGCATAAAACTTAAAAACATTGAATTTGCTCAAGAAGCAAACTTTGATTTGGGTGATTTATGGTTACATAAAAGATAAAAAAAAGGGTTCTTTAAATTTTCAAACAAAATTCAGTCAGAATTTTTCAGCATCAAAATATCTTTACTAATAAAAAAAGAGCTTCAGAATACTCATATGATAACTGTAAAAGAATTTTTAACTAAGAGATTTTTTTTTTTACTCTGAGATCGTAAAAATTTTATTTACTAGCTTTTTAGTTACAAATATATGTGCCATACTATTAGATATGTGATGATATAATTTTATTTAGATAAAATTTATAGATACCATCGGTTCGTTATAAGTAATATGGCACAGATATACTAGATATGTAGCTAACTAACTAAGAATAGGAAAACTAGAGCATTTTCTTTAACTTTATTTGTCGTAGAAGATACAAATAGATATTTTTTTTTGTGTAATTACGAATCTTACTTCCTGATATTGAAAAAAAATTATGGTTTGAATTTATAGTTTTAATTGTCGATTTTAATTATCTGTACAACGTGTGCGTGCCATTTTTACATGTTAATCTTTGTGAAATATTTTCTCAACACTGTTCGCCTTGATTATTTGTGTGTGTTTATATAATAAAGAGATAAAGATGGAGAATAATTACAGTTAATTAGGGGCCATATTCCTATCAATTTGTTCAACATAAAACAGTAAAATAAATGATAATTTTTTAAAATTCATGTCGTCCGATTTAGTTTGTTTGATTGGTATCTGCCTTCTTTAAAGCCAATGTTTTAAGATTACCCCTTTTGCAATTAACATTTAATACAGCTGATGGATATTGTTTATTTTATATTACGTCCAGTTACACAATTTTGATGATTAAATTGTGTTAATTTCTTTTATAGGTTTATGGAATTCAGCGAAAAAAATCGATGTATTCAAATTTCTCATTCTACACTTAGAACAAGATTCTGAGGCATTGAAGCAGCACAGCAAAAAAGTAATGTTGCTTTTAACTCAAATTCATGTGAATAAAGGAGTTGACCTTGTGAATTATGTTTACATGTATGAAACATTCGTTTTTTATAATTAAACATCATAATTTTGATATTTAAAAAAATTATTTGATGGATATTAAAGAAAGGTTTGTAGCATGTGCAATAAATATTCAATAATATCTTAAAGATATTGTTTAAAATTGAAATATCAAAGAGCAAAATTCGGACAACCTTCTCGAAGGAAAAATTATGCGCCTCTCACCTAAAATTTTTCTTCTTTTTTAAATATTAATGTTTAACATATTTAAGTATATAACACTAATATAATACTAAAAATACTAATTGTGCGAAAACATTCTCAATAAAACAAAAATAAATGACGAATATCTTTTCCTATTTCGCATCTTTTTATTTTAACAAGTTTCTTTCGATGAGATAATATTAGCCCTGATGGTGCGGTAAAATAATATTCTTACTAAATGATATTTTAATAAAGGATTTTGAAATCGTTAAATAGCAACTTGAAAATTAATGTGAACACACACACACACACACACACACACACACCCACACACAATATTGGCCAATAATAATCACACCACACACACACACAGCTTTACACACACACAGCCACACACACGGCACACACACACACACACACACACACACACACACACACACACACACACACACAAATTTTACTTATATACTCATTGCCCTAAAATTTGCTCATCAAGAAAGAGTTGATGATCCTAAATGATCCCAGATATGCTCGATCACAGTGACAAATCTAGGAATCGATCAGGTCAGGGAAGGGTGGAAATGTATCGGAGGCATTCCTGTGAAATCCTTGCTTGCTGGCGAGCATTGTCCTATTGAAAAATGGTTCCTGGAAGACTGCCGTAAGTGGCAACACACTTGACTGAAGAATGTCACTAACGTGCCTCTAGACTACCATGGTACCATGGATCAATATTAGAGGTGACTTGTGTCGTATGAGAGGGAACCTCATACCATCACACCAGTTGTGGGAGCGGTATGCCGCTGAACAGCTAAGGCAAGATTGAGACGTTCAATATGGGGCTTTCACACACGTACACGATTGTCATCATTGCCCAAATGGAATCTGAATTCGTCGTTAAGGACTACTTGATTCAATTCGGTTACAGTTGTTTATTTGCTGAAAGCTAGGAATGATGACTTACTTAACTTAGCCGTAAATTAAAAAAATGATAGGTGATGTGAATAAACCAATTGTAAAAACTTAATAATAGAAACAAGTAAATTTCTGAATTCGACGCAGAAGACAGAAAACTGATGCATGATTATACACTGAAGAAATGAAAGAAAAAGAAGAGAAAGAAGAAAAAGAAGAAGTAAAAGTGACAGAGAGATAAAGAGAGAGAAGAGGTGACAATAGAGGTATTAGAATTAAAATGAACAATTACTTCCTAAATTTGTTATGAAAGAAGATACCAATTAGTATTTGATACTATCTGAGCGCCAAACTAGTACGTTATCTGTAACAAAAGAGAATTGGGTCATAGATCTGTTTGATCTACTCCCACATAAAATAATGCAATTAATTGCTCGAGAGCCCTAAGAAACGGTAAAAGATTATCTTCACGTGACGACCTTATTACTCAAAGATTCAAATTAACTCCAGAGAAATTTAGGCAGCTGTTTGCCACTCATCATAAAAGTGCTGAAAAAACTAGGCTCCACTTTTATAAAGAAATACAAATATTCTTTGATGGAGGAATTAAGGGACTAAACGTTAAGGTCTTTGACCAATTATGAGATCTGATAATAGCAGATCAAATAATGAGAAAAGTTCTTGTCTAATTAAATGAGCATCACTTAAAAGAATGGAAAAACATCAACTCGGCAGTGGAGTTAGATGAAAAGCTTGAAGAATCTGAAGATATACTGTGGATATTGAAGCCCAAATCATAAAGCATACTGTCGTTTCAAAAACAAGAAACTAGTGAGTCGAATGTTCATTAATATTAAATAATTTCAAAATAGCCACAGGAGAATTGAGAATTTCAAACCTGAAAGAGAATACCTTAAGACCTATACGAGTACAGATATCTAAAGAAGAATATCTAGAAAGTGTTTCAATCATAATTCTCTAGATCGTTTGAGTTTTGGTTGCTCTAAAGTCAAGAGAAGTCGGGACCTGCAAGACCATCTAATTTTCGTGTACAAACCTATTCTTTCGTCTTGTAGAAAAATTATACCTAAGATATATAGTTCTTGGTCAGAAAACCATATCCGCTCTTAAAGATATAGATATTCCAATTAGTCTCATAAGTGAAGACGTAAATATGGATTGTAGATTCACCGAAACTTTCGGGAAAAAATGCATTATTCCATACGCTATAGGAAAATCTCAACAATTGAAGAAAAGTTCTTTTGAGCATGACTTCATGATAGATGAAAATCATTATCCTTTAGCATGGCATGTAATGCCAGTCAAGCTAAAAAATTTCATAGCCGTCTAAGGAATCGATATTTTGCAACAAGCTTCTTTCAATTTCTCCCAAAAAGCATCGAGTTCCATCAATATAAAGAAAGGCAGGCTAATGAAAATATCGGAATTATAACTCTAAGATGAGTTAGATTTGAGTGCTATCATTGACTCTAAATGAAAAATACTTTCACAATTTTGAAAAAGCGATACCACAGGTGTTTAGTCAAGGAAGATTTTAATAATATCCCATTTTATTAAATAGCCCGTCATTTTGAATTTGTAGTGAAGCAAAAGGTCAACATATATATTTATGAATGGATTGAACAAAAAATTCAAAGAATCATCAAAACTGGTTCATCCGTATATACTTGAACAATAGCACTGTAAAGAAGAAAAACAGGGATTTCAGACTTGATGTAGATCACTGTGACTTAAACAATAGATTCGTCAGAGTTAGTTTCCATCTATCTTTAATAGATGATAAACTCGATGAACTACAAGATGTGACAGTGTATGCAACCTTCTAAGAATGGATTTTTCCATGTTGCCGCCAGCGAGGACTGCCAAAAACTCACTGCGTTTACTGTTCCCGACGGTCAATACGAGATGAACGAGGTACCATTTGACTTAGGTACTAGTCCCAAAGTGTTTTCCAAATATAATTTTACAATATATTTCTAAATTTGATGAATAAAGGCACAGTGATAATTTACATGGACAATTTAATTATTCCATCAACTGTTTCAGAAGAAGGTTTGAGTATACTAAGAGTCATCTTGAAGTTTCATCTGAATACGGTCTTGAAGTCAAGAAAAAACTTTAAAATTCGTGAAGATTCCTTAAAATATATTGCTAAAAATTTTACTTTACGCCTTTCTTACGCTAAAATACTTGTAGTGAGAACTGTTCCTCAAAAGACAACAGTAGAGTAAGTAAAACGTTTTCTAGGCGTAAGTCATAACTGGTTAATTTCGAAAGCTCATACCACATGAATATTCTAAAACTGCGAAACTACAATATTTATCTCTCTTAACAAAGAAAAATAAGTTATTTTTGTTGTGTCTTGAGCAGAAGCTTTCGGAAAGCTCAATGAAAATTTTACAAACAGTAGTCTAAAATATCTACGAAATAGGTAAAAGAACTGAACTGTATACAGACTCAAGTAAGCATTGTCAAATGTGCTGTGTGGATCAAGAGACAGAAGTCGGAAAGTTACATCCTGTTCACTACATATTTAAGAAGAAAAACATATCTGATGAAGAAAATACAACATTTTTGAGTTAGAAGTCATTGCTATTATTGATACTCTGAAAAATATTGTTTTTACCTATTACATAACAAATTCAAATTAGTTACAGATTGTCAAACATTTTTAAAAAAACTATGAGCATGAAAGATTTAATTACTCACATTGCTAGACGGGTATTATTGCTTAAAGAATTTGAATGTGAAGTAATACTCTGACCAAGTACGATGATGAAGCTCGTGGAATGCTTTGAACAGATAAACAGTCATTAACCACGAGATTGAAGAAAGTACAGTCGGAAGATGAAAATACACTCTACAAGGAAAACAAACAAAAAAAAAAAAAAAAAAAGGACGCACCAAGAAGGAGCAGTCCGATGGAGACAAAAATTGGTGGATAGGAAAATTATGTATAGAATAGAAAATAATTAAAATTTCAGAAAAATTTAATGATTTTTTCAGAGTTCCATAATTACAAATTAAAGTGCTAAATAAGATATTAACTCACCTCTAGCCTGGATGCATGCTGCCAAATGACGTGGCATAGAATGAGAAAGCTCCCTGATGGTATCCTGCAGTATTTATGTCACATTTGCTCCAATTGTCATCTGGCTGGCCAATGAAGTGTTTGACAAGTTGTAAGATAGTTCATAGTAACACGAGCCGTATATGGTCTGGCATTATCGTACTGAAAAATAAGGCCAGGGTATTGCAAAAGGAACGGTAGCAAAATAGGTCTCAGAATGTCGTCGACGTACTAATGTGCTGTAAGTGTGCCTTTAAGGACGATTTAAGGACCCCGACAATCAAGGGAAATAGCACACCAGACCATAACTCCCAATTGAGGGTCGGTGTGGCATGCAATAGTGAAAGAGCATCGGCACACTGCTCTGGGCGTCTCCAAACACGTCTCCGATGATCGTCAGGAAACATTTAGAAGAGGGATTCGTCGCTAAACATTATATGTCACCAATCAGCATCATTCCTACCTGATCGAACCAAGCACCAATGTAATCTGGCTCGACAGTGTGCAGGCGTGAATGGCAGGTGGCGTAGCGGTCAGATGGAGTGTAAATTTCGCTCTATCAGTCGTTTGTGAATAGTCACGGAAGACACTCATGTGCGGGTCACAAGTCTGATGGTTGATAACGATGAATCACGTGTTGTGACAGCTTATCAGATAATAACTCTGTCCTCCCTATCTGCTGTGGCCCTAGGTCAACTAACTATCATGACGCTGAAATCTGTCATTCATTCTTGCCAGCATCTCCTAATTGCCGAATCGCTTCGACCCATATGACGAGCGATTCTCCGATTTGCCCAACCTGCCTCTTTCAATCTAATGATACGACCTCTCTCAAACTCCGACAGTTGCTTGTAGTGAGCTTGAATCCTGCGGTGAGGCATTTGTTCAGTTGTTGAAAGGTATCCTAAATCGCAATGCAACAGAAAATGTGACCATCAGATTAAGACTCGTTTCTTATATACATCTGCTGAGAGCGAAGTTCCGATATCTGTAGCTCCCGTTAATCATTCATTGGACATAAAATTTTAATCATTTTCATGTTTGGTCCAAATGTCTTTGCATACGAAATTTCATAAAAATAGGGAAACTCCGTCTTGGTGTGTAGTTTTTTTTTGTTATAGAATGTATTTGCACATTAAAGGCACTACTGAATGGCGAAGAATCACACGAATTTTTTGAAGGAAATGAAATACCATTTAAATTCGTATTTATAAGTGGTTAAGAACTCATAGTTGCTCTTAATGGTATGTAGATTGATATAATTAAATTAGTTGATAAAAAGAGTTACTTTTCAGCTGGCAAAACAGAGTAAGTGATCAAGCAAGAATTATTTATTCTAAATGTAACTAAACTTACTCAACATGTAATGCTTCAATTGGGCGAATTGCATTCTATTTAATTAAACGTCAGAGAAAAAAAGAAGGATTTCTGAATCTAAATAAAAAAAAAATACTTCTAAATACCTATCATATTGATTTCATTGACCCATTGTCACCAATGAAAGAGAACTTCTCGGAAATTTTTACAGTAGTTGAAGATTTTACGAAATTTTCATGGTTGCACCTAGTAGAAAACTGGTTTGGCAAAAAAGACTCTTTAAAGATGAAATTATAACAAAATACTTTTTGGAATCCAAAACGAATAACCGATCGAAGATTTGCATTCACTTCAAAAAGTCTATGAGACTGTTTCGCTGAAGAAGGAGTACATCTGCAAATAACCACTGGAGTTCTACGAGAGAGTAGTCAAAATAAGAGAATTCAACACGTTCTTATCTAAATGTTGATTAAGTTATCTCTTGATTCCAACAAAATGATAACAGTATATAGGCAAGTAACATCGAATCATTTGATCTATGTACTCGTATTATCAGTCGTACTACTGAGTGGACACCATCTGAGCTGCTAATTGTTGTTCAGATGAGAAATAAAAAGTACCAAAATATTAAGAGCATTCAAACATAGGACGAACATCTGGCCGTTGTAGACGATGTGAACTTTTAACAATGATTGTATTTGTTTTGTGTTCGTATGAATGTTTTGTTAAATGTGTTTAAATGTTAATGTTAAATGTTTTAAGAATACCAAGTTCCAGGCCAAACAAAAACCAAACCAAAAAAAATTCAACCAAAAAAAATTACAGGTCACTTTGGAAACACTTTCTATTCCATTAGGCACTTTGGAAATGCTTTTTATTCATCATTGTTTTGAAATAATGTAGCTTGTTAATATCCTGCTGAGAGTTTCCCATTTCATATCTCAAAAATAATATTGTAGGAGTGACAAGCTTGATTAGGTTGATATGTTTCCGTGAAATAAAAAAAAATGGTTGGAGAAAAATGCAAGTATATTTAAATACAAAGCTAAGTTCGTTAAATATTCGATAGGAACATGCTCCTACAACTGTAGAAATAATGCTGAATAATTTTAATTTCCTTCAAATCAATTACAAAAGATCAGATCTACTAGATTTCAGGCTTGAACTAAGAGATATATCTTGAAAAGACTTTGTATTTACATACCAGTACTTGGACATGGATGTTGTAATGAATCTTGAGAATACTCAGAACTAAAGATAGTTAGAATATGTAACGCTCATTATGACATCTCATTAGTGTTAATTACTATTACTATAATTATTCTTAAAGAAATAGGCCACAATTCATAAAATCCTTATTTGCTTTCTTGAGGGCGCATATACAATAAGGATTTATCAATAAGTATAATTTGTTGAAAGCTGATATTTACCTTTAAACATAAAACATTTTTATAGGAAATTTATTTTGCTTTCTATTTATTAAAAAAATTCAGTTTCGTTCATGAATGGTATGTTTTAAATGATTAATCTTTGCAATTGAAATCCTGTTCATTGTTTAATCTTGTATGAATTTAAATTTTTTTTATTTTCTAGATGGGAAAATTAGTCTATCAGATGTCATACATATATAACTTAGAGAATTTGACCTTCGCCAATGCCACTCACAGGAAAAGTAAGTATAAAATGCTGAATTATTGTATGGTAAAAATTATTTCCTGGTACTGCTATTGCTGAACAGTTTATATTGTTTCTCCTAGGCAAGTGTTTTTGGTTTGATGATCAAAAGTTTCCCTCGTGATTCCAATAAATGCATAATTTTTATTTCCTTTGACAGACTCATTAAAAATGCAGTTTTGTGCTTAAGAAGAAACAAATGAAAAGTAATTAATAACTTTAATAAATTAGTATAATGATTATGTTCCCCCTGAATTATCCCATTTGAAAGAAGGGAGTCAATTTCTTGTAAAATTTATTAGCGTAACGAATCCAGAAGAATCATAAAAAACATTAAAATGTTCGTTTTTTCGCAATTTATATCTCTAATTATTCCACATATTTATTAAGGCTTATTTTAATTTTATTGATTAATTAAACAAAGAAAAAAAATCCCTTTTTACTGGTAAAATAAACTCAAAATCTTTCATCATCATTTATTTTCCTCTCCAAATTTCACAGAAGTTTCAATAAAATAAATACTAAAAGGTAAAAGTATGTGCCAATGACGACTTCTTTAGAAGTAGGTTACATGTATTCTTAGAAAGAAAAGCAGTGGCAGCGAATAAAGGGGGCCGGGTGAGCAAGTGGCGGTGAATTTTTCCTCAATATTTAGAAAGAAATAAAATTTTTATTCCATTATATCCACTTGAAACTAGGAATTATATGCAAAACATTTGTACAAATCTTGTTTTATTTTTATTCTTTATTACTTAAAAACATACTTAGTGGAAATATATATTAAATGCAATACTATGCCTCTCGGCACGACTTTTGGACTTTGCATTGTGGCTAACCTTTTCGTAATGCAACACTAATTCGATTTGCGAATAATCATTTTTTGGTAATTATTTTAAAACAGCAATACTTTTTAAATGATATTATCACTAATTATTTTTTTATTCCTCGAAATACATTTATTTAATTACAATATATGTATGAGGAAAGTTATATTGTAAGAAAATTAACATTGTTATTCAGAATTTTTAAAAATAGGTCGCACTTACATTACTAGTTTTAAAACTAAACCATAGTAGTAGAAATTGTAAATCTTTATTTCTCCGTCGGAATTCGCTCAGAAAGTGTCAAACTCTTATCGTTTTTTAAAATAAGTTTAAAATTTAACTGTGTGCGTCTACTCCTCTTATATTTCTTGTTGACCCTAAATATTTTGCCTCTCTCCCACTTCTAATTTCTAATTATTGCCACTTTAGCAAATAGCTCAAAATTACTAACAAATCATAATAATAATTTAGGTTATAGTTGATACTTGCATGGGTGGATGTAATTCTTAGTTTCTCGTAGAGAGTACAGTAAATGTATATATATATATATATATATATATATATATATATATATATATATATATATATATATATATATATATATATATATATATATATATATATATATATATAAATAAATAATTTAAACCAGAAAAAATTGCCAATTGGGGGCAATTACATATCTGTAACGTTATTGCTTTTGATGAAGAATGTCATATGATAATTATAATTGAGTGTGAAATAATCATTAATTTACTATGAGTGATATTTAAGATACTGTTCTTGTCCATATTCATTCGTAGTAATTAAAGCCTTTCAGTTAAATTTGAAAACTAGTAGTTTTCGGTTTTTTTTCTAATTTTATGTATCAAAAGTTATGATTTTCGCTCTTTTAAATAATCATAAAGGATTTGAGAATTTATACCTCTGAAGCACAGTGAAAAGCATTGATCCCAATTTTGTATCACAAGTTAGAGGAGGTTATTTTTAATGTGTATTATATTTAAATAATTTATTTTTATACTTTTTTTACTTCTAAATTTATTTACTAGATAGATCATATATTGTTTTAAGCCGAATTTTAATTTCAGTGTCTTTTACCGGTAAGTGATATCGAAGACATCCTGTTACGTTCTATTATACAGTTTATAGATGAATTATATAACATAATATGCAAATCCACTCAACCTATCACAAAATAAATTGAATAACATATTACGATAGGTCTTAGCGGATACCATATGAAGTGTTAAATCATTATACTAGCGATATTTGTTTCCTGTTAATGGCACAAGAGCTAGAATTGGCTCTTGCGCCATAAATCTATATGCATTCACTCGCCTCATCCTGTTAACGATGTCTGGGTGTTACCAACATCGACAGAAGAAGTTCATCTGCGGACCATATTTATTCTAGAGTGCTTGAGCATGGAAGCCCGAACTGAAGTGAGATACATCTTCTTTGTGTGTGTATACCTCTTGCAAAGCTGTAAATTAGAGATAGATTTTCATCATCCTGTTGTCCTGTGTTTTGCATCATATTATCTTAAATTGTAGTCAACTTACATTAATCTTTTATTCTAATCTTTCTATTGTTATAGATAAAGTTATTAATACTAATTTCCGTTCTTGGGTAATAAAGTTCGTTCTCGAGTTGAGATTTTATTCCATAATCTTTATTTGGCTTTCATTTGACGCGACTATATGTAATGTGATTTGTAGTTAAACTCCGTAAAATGGTTATTCGATTATAGTAATAATATTATTAACTAACACATTTGTTCATTACTTCGAGAAGTTAAAAAAATGACTACAAGAAAATACATTATTTCATTTTAAAAGGGTAACATGAAGAAAAATAAGCTTAGAATTTATTTTTTTGTTCACCTCAAAGGGTGAAAACACATTAACGAAATATGTATCACGTGTGCGTGCACCTACATACCAAATATTTGCTTATCTGTACTTTTACCAATTACAATTAAAAAACGCTGAACCGTTTCAAACATTTCGCGTAGCTTATCATCCAAATCAACATATCTCAATTGCATTTTCTCTTCCCGTATTCTATTTCTCGATGAGAGAAAGTCGCAGTCAAATGAGTTTTGATGAAGAGACGAATTTAGTGCCTTTATCATAATTTTTTTTCAATGAATTGAATTTTAATTAATAGCTAACCTCTATTCTAGAGGTTATCGGTTATTCTAAACGTGGCTCTAGTTATTGATTATGGGTTCTTAATATACTTTTAAGATGTTATTGCTGATTTTGAAATGAGTTCTGAAGTATTTTTTTAATTTTTTTCCTCAACTTTCGAATGATGAATACTGTTCCTTACTATTTTTATCATAGCACCTTTCTGTATTACATTCGTTAGCCACGATTATTGATGCGCTGTATACTATACGTAGAACAATTCTTTTTTCAGAATTAATTCGATGCTCCTCAATCTTAAAAAAAGTTCATATTTTCATCTATTTTCTTCTTGTTGTTGACTTCGAAAGTGACATTAAAGTTAATATCAAACATGAATATTATATAATTTTATGTAATTGCTTTTAATTTTAATAATTGTAATTTGCATACGTTTGATAATAAATAATATATAACTTAAATTTTTATCAATATAAAATCTCATTAAACAAGTAAACAAAGCAAAAAAAAGTAATAATAACAGCGAAAATCTGTACTGTCTACTTTAAAAATCTGTACTGAAGATGAGAAATTTAAAACTGCATAAAAGACAAAAGTTAATCGCGTTGAGAATCTTAATCACGGAAAGTAAAGTTACGTGGGAAAGAATATCATTTTCTTATGGTATTTAAAATTAATTTTCAATAACAGAAAAACAAGACAAAAAA
>BMAW01009550.1:75677-103068 GCA_019974015.1 Nephila pilipes | reverse complement strand
ATATATATATATATATATATATATATATATATATATATATATATATAATTAAATTTAGATATTTCTTTGATTTTAAACGCAGCTTTATTGTTTTCAGTCACTTTTCATACTTATTTTTTTTATAAAATCTAATGTTCGAGTAATTATAATTTCTGTTACGATATATTCTGTTTTTAAGTACGAAATGGAACGTAAGGAAGAAAGATATTTTTTTGAGAAATATTTTCAGTTTTTATTTTTAAAGACATATTTTTTAGGAAGTTATAAGAAGATATTTTTTTTTTTGCTTTTGAAATGTATCTATAATTAAATTTTAAAATTTAAGCTAAAATTCCATCAGAGTTTTTATGTCGCTTGTTTTCTTAGATTTCTATTCTTTTGACTTTAAATATTTCCTGAACTACTCGTATTAAAAGAAATTACATGAAATCTTAGATATAAGGATTTATGACTCGATGAATCTAATTCTGTGAAAAGTTTGAAATGTGACAACTAATGCTTTTCTCAATCATTTTTAATAATTCTTATTTTTTCTGTTCTAATGTTTTTAGTCTTGTTAAAAAACTATATATTGTTTGATGCAAAATGCTTCAAAATTTATTGAATAGGGAATATTTTATCACGTGATGATTTAGAAAATCGTTTTATCATTAAATAACCTATTTTTAGACTCTATAGTATTTCAATTCTTTAAACTTAATTTTACGTTTCTTAAGATTTTGTCTTTTCTTATGATGCCAAGTAAAACTTCTGAAAAAAATCAGACATCAGTATTGAGAAAATCCGATTTTAGAAGTTAATTAAATTGTAATTTTGTTATACATTGTTTCTTAGTATTTATTTAGTTCTTTAATCACAAATATTAGAAGGGTGGAAAGAAGACCTTCTAAAAATTATGGATGCTGATGATTTGCCTGCGTTCCTTGGAGGAAACAAAACTGATCCGGACGGAAATACTCTCTGCAATTCTTTTGTAAGTAAACAACTCTCTATTTTTTAAATTCCTACTATTAGCTCACACTCTCCCTATATATATCTTGTTCAAATTTTCAATCGTTAATAAAATACTTTTTATTCATCCACTCAAGTTCAAATACATTTTTTTAAACTTGTAGTGGATGACACTTAATGTTAATACAGTTTTTCAAATATTACTCATTAATGAAATTTGGAGAAAATGCAGTTTAGCAGAACCACTTAGCGTGATTTCAAAAATTGCCAAACTTGGCGATTTTTTTTTTGACTGAACGTGAAGTCCGCGAAGTGGATTAGGGTAGCCACATTTGCAAAATACCGTCAAATAATTCCTGTCACCAAGGGTGGTTGAGCTAAACTGAATTCCAACCATTTAATTTAGCGGATGAATTAAGAAACAAGCCAATGCTTCTACTGTGTCATTTGTCTTGCAATGGCAAAGTTGGTAGAGCGTCGGCATAGAATCTTCATGCCTACGGATCGAATCTCGTCGATGGATAAACTTCTTTTATTTGATTTTCCAATAATTAATTTTAGTTTTATATGGGAAAAAAATTCCTTATATGTAAGATATTTAGCAGGATATAAATTTAGGAATAAGCACCGTTAGGGACGAAGTGCGTAGATAGCTGGAAATTTTTTTCTTTTGCCACTTAATATTGTGATTCTGTCATATGTATATACATATTTATATTAATTGTAATTATGTAATAAAAAGTAACTAAAATAAAAAATTTCTTTATTGACCTAAGTAGGAATTGACTTTAATTTTTTTTTACATTACTTATTTATGATTACAGTGATACAAGTAACTATGTTTTGTTTCACTTAGCGTCACATCTCAACTGAAATTCAATTTCTCTCAAATAGAATTCACGCTATGCTTACAAAAATGAGCTGATCAATCTTATTTGTAATTTCCTAAAGCAAATTGTAAAGTTACACACTAAATGTGTACAAGAAATACTTGAAAATACAATTCTAATACAATAAGTTCACTTATATTACATTTCAATCGCACAATAGTAAAAGAAGCGCTTTCAAATTTGCTCAAAATCACGATTCTTTTTGTATTTTTTAATATATTACTAAATATCCGTGTTAAGAATATCCCAAACGTTAACACTAAACATTTATTCAGATATCCACATAACTGTAAAGTAATAAAAGATAATTAAGAGTACATTTCATTAGTGTATAAAATTAAGTGAATTTTACATGATATAACGAAGACAATTGAAAATAATCTCAATTTTTTGTAAATATAGAAATACTGCAAATAATTGACATTTCTTCTTTACTTTAATTTTAAATATATTTTTTGGAAACGAATTGATTGGTTTAATTTTAGATGAAACTATAATGTGACAAGGGAGTGCAGATTCCTGTCAGCTGTAGCGCTCGTGTATCATCTATTTGAGACGTTCATAAGCAATTAATCAAAAATCAATATTTATCACTTGATAAAGAATTTTTTAACGTAAACGACTGATGGTTCCATGAATCATATGCATGTAACGCAGTTATTGCTAGCCGTGGTAGTCTACTACCATATAGTGGAATGATGCGCGTTGAATCTGTTGAGACTCCAAGTTCTCCACTTGAGGTGTAACGGAAATTAAGAGAGGGGGCGCCAGGTCCAATATCATTCTCGTTACGTTGCCAAGGTTTGAAATTAAGTTGTTCCTCGACGATATCCCCAGTTTTGCTTCAAAGGGCGACTTTAGTAAACAATCACTTCATATAAAAAACAATCACAATTCATTTGTGATTCTGCCATTACGCGATATTCGAAGTTATGTTTTATATAAAAATAGTTCCATGACAATTGTCAAGCAGTGCGCCTACCTTTTTTGTATATATTATATTTATATATATATATTTTACAGATTATACATGGTCAAAAAATACCTGAAAGCTACTATTTATGCAATTATGAGAGAAAATTATCCGTGGCTTCTGATGCTAAAAAACTGATTGTATCCAGAAGTTCAAAAGAGGAGATAAATTTCGAAGTTTCTAAAGCAGGTTTGTTTCTCGAATGGGAGTTTGAGACGAAAAATAGAGATATAGATTTCTCGTTATATTTAAAAGAAAATGAATCGGGAGATCGAGTTGAATTGATTCGAAAGCAAAGAATAGATACCTGTTATGATACAGAGAAAGGTATTTTCAAGTGCGAAAAATTGGGAATATGTAAGTAGAAATTCGATATTTAATATTAATACAAATATGTTTAAACCTTAAAAAAACTATCTGATGCATATTAAGACATCGATTTTTTCTGTGATATATATATATATATATATATATATATATATATATATATATATGTGTGTGTGTATTGGCATGACAGTGAATTCATGACCTGCGGGTTTCGCAGAGTCGTATGGTTGGAGGCTTGTGGCCATTAAGACCCACCGTGTAGGCAAGGTTGATATATATTAAATCTGTTGAGCCTCAAACTCCTCCCATTAGTATGGTGTGAAAGTTAAGAGTGGGAGGTGCTTATTCAGATGTCTCCCTCGTCACATGAGGGAGGTTCAAAATTATGAGTTTTATTGTCAATAGCCCTCGTGTTGCTTTTAGGACGACGTTAATAAACCCAAGCAAAACTAAAATTCCTTTGACTTTGAATTTTTCACACTAACAGATGCCAAATAACATATAAAAAGAATAGTCCCATTTAAAGAATATCACAACTAACTTATTGAAAAAAAATTTATTACTTAGCAAATATTCATGATTTCGAACTACTAAGAAATGTAAATTATTCATATAACCAAGAGATTTTTTTTATTTTAAATATGTAGATACACCCAAAGTTTATGAAAAAGAACTCTGCATGTTGAAGCTGGTTTTTCGTCCTTATACGAATTTTTTTTTATAATAATACAAAGTGAAAATTATTAAGGTTCTAAGAAAAGTGCAGCATTTTTAAAATTCAAAACCAACATCAAAAATAAAAAGCAATATTAAATTACTTTAAAATTAGTATAGTTTTCTGTTACAGTAATTTCTTAAAGAACTTTTTAAAATTTAGCCTATTTCCTGTAAAACCTATTTTAAGACTGATATATCATTAAAATGTAAGCAATAACATAAGTAAAAAAAAACTAAATTGAATCAATAATATATTTATCAAGATAGAAATTTATTTAAAAAATTAATAAGTTAATCTGCTTTTGAATAACTTAAAAAATTTTCTTTTAGAGAAATTTTCCAATTTATTTTTTGCTAAATTATCATTTCGAAATACATAATTAAAAGTAAAATTTCCATAAAATGATATATGTATTCTATTAATCTAATTGTGTAATCTATTCCAGAATGATACTTTATTAATTTGAAATTTAAAGAATTTTTCTACATACAAACACAAAATATTTACATTTATATTTTTATGTGTGTGCGTGTTTGTGCATACGCTCATGTGTATGCATATTAAGTAAATTGATTTATAAGTATGTTTGGTGAGACAATGATTGCTTCTGATAAATTGGAAATGATATTTTTTCAGATACTATTGTTTTCGACAACACTTACAGCTGGATACATCAAAAAGAAATCTACTTCAGAGCAAGATTAAAAGTTGAGTCTGAGGATGAAAATTTGTAATGAACTTATTTTCAACGAATTTACCTCCAATAGTAAAATGTATTTATTATCCATGTAAATACAATCTGTTCGAAATAGAAGCTTTACTTGTCTGATTCTTTATATATTTAATTTTTCAATAAGCACTTTATATTCATGATAATGATATGTATATACTAAATTTCTTTTGGAGTGATTTTGTGTGCTCTGGTAAATTTAAATCGAATTTTTTTTACTATAAATTTTATCAACATTTTGAGGTGACTGAGCCAAAGTTTTAATCTTGCACAAACAGTAACTGAAAAAATTAAGAGCACTGGTTGTTTATTATTAAAGTAAAAGTCATATATCATATAAACACTTTTAAACTTGAAATGTTTATCAGAAAAATGTTTATTTTTCTGACAAAAAAATATTTTCAATATAATATAATATTTTAAATTATTGCAGAAATTCTTTATTAAATATACCAATTTAAGACTTTATTAAACAAAGGAAATGTACTAAATAAATCGCTTAAAATTTCTTTTGAAATCCTCGTAGCACATCTATTACATTCTTATTCATATAAATCATACAATTCGAATAAAAGAAAAATTAACTTTTAAATTAAGTTAACGTAGTTAATTTTACCTGGACAAAACCACAATCTTGTTCGATTCTATGATGTTGTGCTTTCAGTTTATAATTTTTATTTCCAAAATCTAAATTCATGTTTATCGTTTTTATTTCGAAATTACTATGTTTGGTTAAGCATTAAAATGAAAAAATTTCTGCATTTTCTTAAAAAATAATATAGTTCCTTCTCTATCATTGTATAATACAGATAGGAAATTGAACCTAATTGATTAATTGTTTATAAGTGCAACGCTACTCTTTTTATCGTAATAACTTAAAAATATAATAAATGGTGACTATAATAAAAGTGCTCCTATTCAAATCCCTCTAGAACCTGTTCTATTTATTGAATTTTGTTGAAATTTGGTATATACTTTATATGGACCATGGGAAAATGATTACTGCAATAAAATATAGTTCAAATTTTGACCACTTGGAAAATTGTGGCCCTTAAAGAAGGCCAAAATTATATCAAAATCATTAAAAGTTATTCAATTACAAAATATGTTCAACGTGTGCTTCATTGATATCAATTAGGTGTTGAAAGCGCAGTATGGCGTGTTCAATTGTAACGCAGAGAAACTCTCGAGGGTTTCCTGCAATATGGTGTATAATGCTGGCTTTCCATTCAGAAAATTCACTGATTCCTCTTTCCAAAATACAGTGTTTTAGGAATCCCGATATTCAGATATCACAGAGATTTAAGTTGGGGGAACGAGAAGGCCAGGCATCTTGCAAAACTTTGGATATTACACGATTCTCGTCATAGTTAGCTCGAAGTATTTCTTTAACTTGGTGCCCAATGTTGGAAGTTGCTCCATCTTGCATAAAGACAGTGGTCTGCAAACATTGCCGTTCCTGTAAAGAGGGAATGATCTGCTGTCGAAGGAGTTCACTGCACCACGCAGTCGTGATATAGTACGTGTTAATACTTTGAGGAGTGAGAGTTTAAAGAGAAACCGGCCCTAGGATAAAATTAGCAGTATATCTACACCATGCAGTCACGTAATCAGAATGCAGTATTTGTTGGTGCAGGACATTAGGAGGTGAAGCACCCTATATGCGGCAATTTCATTATTCACAGCTCTATCCGAAGAAAAGCGCACCTCATCTGACAGAATTTTCCGTTCTCGCCAAAATTCGGCAAGTGAAATTACAGTGTATTGGGTGTTCTTAAGGTTGCAGCATTTGCAATACGTGGATCTTATACAGATTTCATTTTAAAATGGATCGCAGAATTTTTCGTACTGTCGACCACGGAATAGCCAACTCTTGTGACAATGACGAGCATTTGCTGAAGAACAGCTGAAACTGGAGGTTCTTTCAACCACATCAGTAACTACTTCTTCGATAATTTTCTTCGGAACTGGTTTCCGCCCCTTTCCAGGCAGTACACCCAATTCTCCAGTCTCTACAAACTTCTTAATCATCTTCAGCAAACCATTATTAAACATGAACCCTTTTCGCAATCTCTTTAAATGACGATATTCCCTCAGTGCAGCTAATCTATTACTGCCGTTCTGATAAAACAATTTTACCAGTAAAGCTCGGTCTTTCTTATGTAAGATTAACTATGACAATGACACGCAGAATGATTTTCTGCAGCAAGTCTCCTAAAGTCTTTGTATTTTTTTAATTGCAAGTCTCTTTATAAGTTTGACCGATTTACCTAAGGAATGTCTTAGAAGCACCATTTGGTGGTCAAAATGTAAGCTATTTTTAATGTAGAAATCTCTCCTCCATGGTCCGTATATTGTATATACCATGTTTCACAAAAATATGACAGGCAGAACGGGTTCTACAGGGGTCTAAATAGGGTCACTTAAGATATAACCCCCATGTATAAACAATTGCGTTAAGTTTAAAAATTATTTTGCTCAATTTGGATAAACTCAATTTGGATAAGCGGCTCTCTTCAACATTGCCAAAAGATAAACGCTTTAAAATCTACAACGACTTGGAGGACTCATTTAGCCTAGCTGATAAAGTCGACGAGTGCAGCAAAAGTCTACCAGTCAACTCCTTTTTTGGACGCAGTGGTGAGTGATTCGAAATATCCCTTGCATCCCAAGGTCAAACAACTTTTTCCCCTTTCGCGGAGTGGAAAACATCAAACTCCGAAGTTGGGACTTGAAAACTAAATCACAGTACAGACTAGAAATACTGGTTGATATGCAAAATACTTGCCCTATGTGTGTCCAACTAAGACAAGTACACATAAAACATTACTAGCGATATACCTGTTACGGAGCCCGTGTCAATGAAATCCACCACTCAACTAAAGAGACAATCGATGACACTAAATGAAAACTCTTTAAGACGAAACTCAATAAAACAGCAGGTGATGTATATGAATAACAGAAATGACTGGAAAAAGAGTTTTCTTACCAATATCATTCAGAATATTTCTCTTTGAATCATCACAATAATACTATAGAACAAGTATTCAGCAATTCTCTTCAACAACGACATAGTTAAAACATCTTAATAACTAACCCGATTGGGACATTTTTTTTTAGCTTAGTTGATAAGAGTGGAATAAAAATGGCTTCATCGGTCAACTTCTTCGGATTAATCAGTGAAGGGTTCGAAGTATCGTCTGCTCTCCAAGGTCAACTAACTACCTTCTCCTCAACGGGATCGAAAAACATCAGACGCCTAGAACTAATATTTTCTATCGTCTTGTAATCGTAATTTTAAATCACACACAATGAAATAAATAACTTGAAATTATTAAAATAAAATATCGTACATTTTAATTTTACTTGTTTAAAATGAACTTATAAATAATTTAATGAAATTATCAAAACAATTTAAATTTGATTATTTCATACAGCTTATGAATGTCTTACTCGCGAATAAAAATATACTCCACATATTTAAAATTCACTCGCTTTCGATCCAAAAATTAGTTACATATTAGTTTTGTAGTTTATATATTTACAGGATGATTATCCCAATAATGAGTTTCTATTGAAGGTTAAAAAAGCTTAGAGTTATATTTATAAATGTGTTCAATTTCTGATTGATGAGAAGTTCTTTCCCGTATACGACTAATGTTTTGTTATTTGAATGAATTACAACAGAATACTATCGATATTATTCCTTTATCCAAAATGAGCCGACGATTATAATACATATTTTAATGACTACAATTTATCAATTGAATAAATTCTTATAATTTATTTCAGCTGTTTATTTGAGTAGAAAAAACTTTTTATTTCTTTAAACGAGATATGCAAACATCGAATGAAATAATAAACCGAATGAGGAAAAATAACTCTCACAACAAAAATATGACTTTTAAATATTAACTTAAATACTTAATTTTGATGTAATAATTAGTTTACTACTAGCACGAAATCTAATATGGCTTATTTTGAAGCACAAAATAAATAAAAAAAATCCATAATTTTAGTTTCTGCAAGTATAATTTTAGCACTTTTTACACCTAAGTTCTTTTACAAGCCATCTTTTAAATTAGAAGAGGTAAAAAGACGTTATCTCTTATTTGCACAACCATATGTGATTTAAGCTTACATATTCATTCGTAACTTTTCACTAACTTGTTTTTTTTTTATCAATTTTTTGTTAGAATTTAAAAATTATGCTACTTATTTTTTTGAGAATGTGTTTTTTAACGTTTTTAATCGTATCTTGAACATCAGATAAGAAATCGTAATTATTTTATACGTTTTAATTACGTTTTAATTGACATAATAATTTAATACGTAATATTTATTTTAATTATGTAATAATTTAATACGCTTTGAATTACGTTTTAAACATATTAATAGTTCATCAACTCACAGATTAATTAATATATGAATTTTTAACAAAACTTTACAATATTTTGTACTATAAAAAGAGTTACATCTTAAGGGGAAAAAAAAGGTTTCAAAGCTTAAGAAACTTTGAAAAATGTTTGGAGAAGCAGGAGAAATTACCTAAACAGTTCGCAGTGATTCATCAAATCCATTACTTACATGAATTTCATTTTAAATGAATTATGTCATGTTATATATTCTTTAACCTTTCATTTCTATTTTCAAGTAAACGATTTTAAGAAATAATGTAAATCAAATTTATATTAGTTAATATTATTTATTATTTGTAAATAAGAGGCTAATGCGTAACTTTTCAGATAAAAACCCACATAAAACTGCCTACATTATTCTTTCACGTGTCGCTGGGGCATTACACAATCTAAGGCAAATTACCTTAAGTCGTTGTCCTGCGATAAAGGCTGTCTTCTCTCTATCTTCCGGCCGCATCTACAATCTCCATTATTTTCTTTTGTCAAGATCCATTGGTATCCATTCAATGTGTCCAGGTATCATCTATTCGTGGTAGAGAATAATTGTCCTTTATTGTAATGTCGTTTAGCTTTCGGTAGTCATAGCAGACACTTAATTCGCACAACACTTAAATTTTCGCTGTAACATTCTGCTCTTCAAGGGCAGACTCAGGACCTCGGGGAATTTATAATTTTTCTGGCTAGGTGGGATGTCACAGGGAAAATTCTATAATTTTAGACATAATCTAGTTTTCACCTAAATTCCAGCTTTTTAGCACTTTTGGCAAACTTCATTTACGGCTGTATTAACCATTAACTGGACCTGACTATGAAACCCGTTTTTTTGAAACCGAGGTTAAGAAAAATTAAACCGTTGGCTTAAACATTATTTCATCATTATATTTTTAACATTGGTGACTTAATTGCGAGTTTCATAAGTTGTGATAACGGATTGAGTCTCATTGATCAAAATATACCCCGCGACTGCTTTGCTTCTATCCTAGCAGTTTACATCTTGTAACTTAAAATTATATTAATATATTTATGATAATTCTTACATTTTTCATTCATATATAATTCCCAGGAAAATAATCTTAGAATATTTAATTTTATTCTTGCTTTATTGTGTTATTTAAATTTAATTCGTTAAGTTAAGCCGCTATTATACTTCTGGCGTTTGTATGCAAGTGTTGTGAGTGTGAAATAATTTTTTACTTTAAATTTTTTTTCAAACTGCTAACGATTAATGAGTTGTTTTTATCTTTATGTTTTGGTTATACTTATTTTGTATTTTAAAAAAGAAGATTTTTGTTTCATAATAAGGTTAGGAATTTTTTGGTCAACGTTTAATTTTAACATGTATAAATAAATGCCTAATTAGGTATTCTACAATTAATTCTACGTAATTATTCTATGCCGTTTAAAAATAAATGCTGATAGTGAAACCGTGACTAAGTATTTCTGAATTATTGTATCTTCGTGTATATAAAATTTTTATAAATTTTTTTACATAATTACGCTGTCACATTTCTATACTGATTTATGAATTAAATAATTGTAATTTTGTATTTTGAATTACTGTTTTTATTTATTTCGTAAACAGAACTAATTTAATCATAATATTTTAAAGAGAAATCAGCAAATGTTTAGATACTTTATCATTCATTGTAAGTTGCCTATGCATGAAAATATATGTGAATATGTAAATAACATATACTTTTTCAATTTCATTCATTTTCCAGCATTAAGATTCTTCCCATTTCTTTTCCTTTTTCTTGAATAAAGTTATATTTTTTAATCAAATTCAATTTTTTTCTATGTTTTAATATTAAATGAAAAACAGAATTTGAAATTCTGTGAATACCAGACATATACCAAAAACTGTATTATTGATAATCAATAAGATTTATAAGAATATGTATAAAAAAATGTTATTTTTTAAAATTGAATTCTCAATACAAATCATGACTATAGAAGTAAAAAAAAAGAACCTGATTTTGAAAAATATATATAAAATGATATACATTCTTCTCATGCAATGCAACATACAGCTTAACAATCTGCTATGTTGTCTTTTCGAGCAAAGTTGATTCCTGATTTCCCTAGACAAAAAAACTTCAATGTTTCTTCGTAATTCATCTCAGCACGAGTATATTTTTTAAGAAATAATTTTCACGTACTTTTTCAAGTTAATAAAAGTGATTAAATTGAGTAAATAAACAATGTACAAATGTCAATTACTTTACAATTAGACAGGAATTATCTTCCACAGTCAATTAAATAATAAATATTTAGCTCGGGATTTTAATAAATGAATGCGATTGATTGGATCCTAAATAAAAATGTATCACATATTGAATAAAAGATTTACATAATCTGTTCTATTTGGTTCTTTCCTAGGATAATTTTTATAAATGATTTTACAATTTAATGAATTATATAAAAAGAAAATGTATATGTCAGGAATCGAATACAAATGAAATTGATTTATGATTTATTCTGTGTGATTGAATGTTGGAGATCTTGATATGGAATAAAATTTGAGTTTCTAGCACAAATCATTTAAATTTTTGCAGCAATGGGCACCAAAATACACATACATTTTGCTTTAAAATAAAACCATATTCTTTAAGAAAAGTATATTGTGAAATGTCTTACTTTTGCGGTTAAAAGCATTTGGAATTTACTTTAATTCGTTGAAGAATAATTTGGAAGAAAATCTATTTTTGCCAACATTTTACTCCGTTAGTATAATTTCTTACTTTATCATCGACGTATCAAAATATTGGAAGGAAAAAGTGATATACATCAGTTTTTTGATAACAGTAAAACCTATTGTTTAAAAACTATTTCAAACCAACAAGATGTAAGAAATGTAAATAATTTCTCAGTCATTTTAAAAAAAGTTTAAGTTATATTAACTTATATTCTGAAGTATAAGAAGAAATAGTATTCTTCTCGAGCATTGTTCTGTGTAGTCATTTATAAAAAAGAGCAACAAAGTGGATAAAAAAATCTTAAAATTTCTTAACACTACTTTTTGACCACAGTGGTGTCATTCTATAAAAATATTAAACATAGCTTACATTTGCCTTTTTTCAAATTTAGATCAAATTAAAATAAAAATCCAAACAATTAATACTTTTGTTGTATCCTACAAAAAAGATACGACAGTGCAAAGGTACATATTTTTCGACGTTAGCATCATGTACAAATATTTACATAAATAAAATCAATTTTCACACTGATATATAATAAGTCTGAAAAAGTTATTGTATTTTATATCTTTTCAAGAATTAAAGTCACGCGAAGTTTGTCACTAAATGTATTAAATATATAATACAATGTAACATTAAGAATATAGTCGATACACAAATAACTATTCAGATGAAAATAATTTTTTACACACTGATAAATAAGAATTCTCACGACATAATATAAATTATCTGAAATTATTAGAATATAGCATTTCAAATATACATTTGTAAAAAAAAATTTAAGAATGTGTTATACGTGTAAGTAAATACTATGTTATGTATTTTTACATTAATTATTCCTTCAAATTTGAAAATTCTCAATATATAAATCAAAAGTGTTACCATCTAATTTAAAGAAGTGTTACAAATAAGTAGTAATACATAAAATACCTAAATACTTTTCAAACAGTCTTATTCAATAAAATTTTAAAGAACAGCAGGAAAGGAAAATTTTTTCAAATATTAGAATATCACAGTTACATTAGGATGTTTTCATAATTATAAAAAAATTATTTGTGTGTAAGCCAAATAAATTTGAAGCTACCAATTTTGCTTGTTGATAGTAGAAGGATTCAAATCTTTAAGCTACACCAATCCAAAATTAAGACTAAAACAATTATTTTGAAATCATAAGACATATAAAAACCTGGATGATAATTTCTCAAGCAATTAAATTGTAGTATATACGTTTTGAAATGGAAGTAACATTAGCATATGTAGCATGACACATTTCACAAATGATGTTCCAAACAAATGAGTACATGACTTGTTTACATCGATGGGTAGGACGTAGATATCACGAGATCATGACGACACATGAATTATTTATAAGTCGATAACATTTCATAATTTTATTCATCGTAAGAGCTGAAATCTATCCATAACTTTTTGCATACTGACACAAAACTGTAAACATATGAAAATCGCTTCCTGAGCAAAGTTGGATCTATCCCAGCTTTCAGCCCTTTCAGAATTTCTTATTTTCAACTGAGGTCACTGCAAAGGTGAAATGATCTTTCGAGGAAACCCTGATTTTCTTCCTGAGACTGTTTGTTCAGTTAACGATGAATGCAGGTGTTAGCCATCAAAGTCGCTTTATCCTGCCAACTCTCCAACATGGTCTCCAAATTGGTCACCAAGATTGAAGTGTCATTGATTAAACATTCTTTCGCATTCGACGAACTCTCTGCAAATGTCTTTCCTCCTTGAAAAGAGGAATGTTGCAGGGAACCATATTCGCAGTGTCCTAACAACATGAAGACAGATATAATAAATGATTAATAATTCTAAAAGGGATAACAATACGTACAATATTCAGACAGATAATATTCTAAAATAGCATAAAATGATTACGCTCCATCCATGTTACATAACTTTTTGGGAATTTGAGTCGGAACATCGGACTCTTATTAAGGGTCTCGTAATTTTAAACTTCGGTCAAGTGATGAGGGCGACACCTGAGCTAGAATCTCCCTCTCGAAGTTTCCAGACCACATCAATGTTTGAACTTTGGACCTGCACAGATTTAACATGCACAAGCTACACTTCATGACGGGGCTTTAAAGGTATCAGGACTGGAACGCTTGACTCAACGAAAACCGCCCACTTCGAGTCCTTGACTATGACAACTAGGCTATCAGGACCACAATTTCTCTGACAATACCATCATTAGTACTAAATTTTCTCATTTATAACTTAAACATAATATAAAATCACAATATTTACATATGTTTTATAACATCACATAAAAGTTTTTCATTCATATTAAAACGATCTTATTTTTATTTCTGTCTCATAGAAAAATTGTTTTCCCTTTTATTTTAAATCCACTAATACAATTGAGTTTCTATCTAAAAACTAAAAAAAAAAATGTTTAAAAGTATCTCTAGCAGCCTCTTGCAACTCTTATTGATTCTTCTTTACAGAGGATTCTAAAATCTCAAGCGAATCGAGAGACCATAAATCTGATATAAATACTTCTTTATTTAACATTGATATTACCAAAAATGTTGAGTTTTTTGAGATCTCAGAAATTGTAGTTTTACTCATTACTGTCCAACCTAGTTTTTTCTCAATAACAGCAAGTCCCGAAGCAAGAAGTCGGGAACCTTCCGTTATTAACTTACTCGCTATATCAGCCGCTATTAAAATTTGGCTATTAAAGCTTCGTTAGTTGATGCTGATAGCTTTTTTCCTTAATTCATCTATACATTATTCAGAAACAATTGGAGGTATAGTACCACAAATTACGTCCTGACCAAAGGTTTTGAAGTTGCATCGAAAGCTTCCACCAGGTTTGGACATGAATGTGGAGAAAATATCGTGTTCCTTCATATCGGTTGAAGTTTCACTATATAATGAATGGCAGAGTTTCTCTTTATACAATTTTTTAAAATTCATTTCTGCCGCAGTGCTGTTTAAAATAAATGATCCATGGGAAGCGTAAAGTATAATAGCACGTATTTGACGTTAAAAACCATTACCCGTCAGAGTGACCATAACAGTTTGAAGTTGAACATTTGGAGACTTTGATAAATTAACTAACGTTTCATCTGCATGGGGAACTCTGTAGCATTTCTTTCTTTACAATAGTGGAAATACTTTGACATTTGGATTCAGTGTGATTATTTCTACACAAACGTTCAGATGCGGAATTCTAGTTGTTGGGGAGCATAATCCTCTAGGGCTTTGAACCAAAAAAAAAAAATGCTATTATTTTAGGATGAGACAGAACATGGTTAAAACACTTGCCCAGGAGTTAAGAAAAAATAAGTGTAAATGAGAATTTTACATGAAGTTTAAAAAGGAATAGCGAATAAATTTTAATAAATTTACATTTGAGTTTATGTGATTTGACTTGACTATTTAAGTAATTAAATTTAAGATTAGACGCAAACGTTCATGGTGCCTTCTGCCTCAAATAATATATGATGCTTTAATCTGGCATTTAGCTTTCCTATGGCTCTTATCTAGAGAAAGAAAACAGCTGCGATTATTCTGAACAATAATTAGCCACCGAAGGGGTTATTGTTTGGTTGGATGACTTTTGGCATACCAGATCACTTTTAAATTTTTTTATGGTTTCCTCCAATTTTATTTGCATTTATCTGTTATATTTAATTTATTAATTTATTTGCTTTAATTTCAAATATATTTAATTTAAATACAATCAATTTAATAATTTATTATTTTCTTTAATTTTAATATCAGAAATGTCTACTATTGTCCATTTCTCGATATTTCATTGTTTATTTTAATTAATATATTTATTTGAGTAATTTAATAATAATTATAAAAAGAAGTGGGCCTTTGGGTAGCTAAATCTGATTTTTGCCAAACTTTGTTTAGAATTTTTATATTCTTTTATTCTTTTTGTTTGACTTTGTTCTACTGATATTTTTTGCGCTTTATTGAAGTCGTAAGATTAATGAGCTCCGGAACAAAAAATACAACACTGGCCATCTCTCGCATTTGAAATTAAAGAGGTTAGAGAAGCAATTGGTGGAGGTTTTCCATGAAATCTAAAATTAGTGCCTTTCGAACTGTAAGTTTTTGACGATTAATTTTTTCCAAAAGATTTATTGCCAATAGACACTCTTTGTTCTCCCTCAGTTTCTTCCAGCAAAAATAAAAGTAATCCATTTAAGGTATCCGCCTACCTTCGAAGAGGAATTTTTTAAATATTTGAAAAAATAACTTTTTCTTATGCATTACACTACAAGATATGGCTAAAAAGTTAAAATAAAAAAAATTGTATAAATTAATAATTGTTTTAATATTTCAGCTCAAAAAATACATAAAAATAATAATAAATGGCTCTCTCCTCTAAAAAACTCCTCTAAAAAACATAAACTCCTTTTTGGATATTTTTCAATTGGCTGTTAGAAAGGTTTACAGTTTTTTTGGGGTTTTTTTTTGAAAAATATACGCAACATCTGGGTTGTATGTTATGGAATCGTGAACTATTACACATAACAAACATGCTGAACTTTGTGTTTCTCTTTGAAACATCTAATAAAGGCTTAGACTGTGACCTGAATACGCCTACTCTGAATTTTTCCACTTAGGAAGGGAAATACTCACTGTGTGAGAGTCTATTATAAGCTTCAGTGAGGCCAATAAGGTACCTAAAGGTCATAACCAATTCAAACTTGTTTCAACATCTTACAACCAGTTTAAAAGGGCTGATACTTTTCACATAAAATAGTGTTGCAAAACAGTGATATTGAATTTATGTTAAATTACATTTGTATTCTTTTATTATAGCATTATTTCATGACAATAATTGCAAGTTATGTATTACAATTGTTCGGAATAATTATAATTATTAATTTACAATAAATACAATATTAATATCAATAGTAATTATTATTATGATTTATTATTACTTGAATAGTTTTACTTTTTATTATTATTTTATTAAAATTATTATTTCACGAGTAGGAGCTTCAGTGTTTAATTTGCTTATTAACGAAGCCATTATTATTTCAAGTTTGCATTTTGCCCTGTGATTTATACCATAAACTATTCATGGAAATAAATTACAAATTTTAAAATGTTTTCTTTTTGAAAAAAATAAACAATCTCATACTAGGTTTTGATAAACTTTTCTTAATCTGTATAATGTTGCATACCATAGGAAAGAGCATAAAAAGCAATAAAATTAACACTTATTCCATGTGTCTAAATCAATTAGGAAAGCCTTTATAGAATTTCAAAAATGATTTAACATATTACAGTAAACTTTCATATTTTTCGAGTTTATACCAATAGAACACATGTGCTCAATTTCAAGAAAATCTGAGATGAGGACAAAAACACTCTTTTTCTGTATTGAACTGACAAGAAACATCCCTACTTCCTTGCATATTTTTACTGTAAAGAGCGGTAGAGTAAGGAACAAGTGTAGATGACTCCCGGAAAGGCTAATTGGATGCTGAGGAACTTAACATCAAACTAGGAAGTAAGCTGTAAAGATATGTTAACAGTCGGAAACTCTCTGAGACCTGTGAATTAGTAACGCCCCTATCTATGGTTCGAACCTCTGAGGCAGGAATTTGGTCAGTAAAATTTTTATTTTTTTACTGTCGCTTTGAGATGTCGATTTAGCTACATCTGCTCTTACGCCAGTGCGCTTTACATTCTCACTCACTCCTCATGCGCCAATTAAACTTTACCATCATTTCGGGTCACCAACTTATGGAGAAGGGGAGTTAATAAAACCACCAGTTCCCCATTTTATCCTATCAGATGGTGAAGGCTAGATAAACAACTGTGAAAGACCAAAAGACAAAGAACTAACCTTTTATTTCAAACTTAATAAAAACAACTTTAAAACGTGACCTTCAAAGGCCTGGAATCTGCGAAGCAAGTGTGCCGAGAAAAGATCGCTTCCTCCTTTTCTTTAAATCGGCTTGCAGCTCCGCAGTCAAAAATGATGTCAGAAAATGACATAGGAAGCCGCCACATTTGAAAGTATTAGTACTCATGAAGAACTGATTCATTTCTTAAATAATCAGTCACACAGATAGACAAAATTAATGAAAATGGAAAATATGTAAAGTGAAAGAATTTGAATTTTCTTTTAACAATGTTGCTATGATAATTCATTTTATTCAAGATATTTCATAATTATTTAATTTTGGTTTACTTTTTTAAATATAAGTCTAAAGTAAGAATGATAACAATAAGAAATTAGGGATGTGGGATACTGCCTATGCCATATTTTATGAGGGCTCTTAAGGGTAGTTCTGTTAAATATTCATCAATCCAAACCAGTGGTGGTTGGCAGCCCTCCCTCTTATACGGGAAAAACTAATTCTCTATTCTCATTTTGTCAATTAAAATTTAGGAATTATTAGTTAAAAAATAATATAAATCATGCTATGATATCAACTAATTATATTCTTCTACATTTCTTTGATTGAAAAAATGTTGCTCTTTCAATAGCTGGGCGTGCCATACAAAAAAAAAAAAAAAAGCAAAGCTTAAAAGTTGCCCAGTTATCAGCAACCCTAAATGTTGATGCGAAAATAATATTTAATCCTGCTAGACTTTAATTTTTATCACATGGAATACACACTATTTTTCTGATACATAGGTAACGGAAAAGTACGAAAAGGCTATTTAGTGAAGTTACCTGAAATGCCATTTATCAAAGCAGTCTTGTTAGACTCATGTCTGATTATGGTTAACCACTTTATAATCCCCCCCTCCCTGTAATATGCAGCATGTGCTGGAAAAATAGTCAAGATGAATGAATGCCACTCCCGAACAGAGGCACTTAACATTGTTTTAAAACAGAGAGACTGTTCATATGACTGAGAAAAAATTATTTTACGTTGTGTATCTTTCTATTGATTCGAATACTCTTCATCTGAAAACCTAGATGGCAAGAAATTGTTTGAGATACCGGTTAAAAAGGGCAGTGATTAATAAAATAATTTCTTCCCTTGTCTGTTTAGTGCTAGTCATTGTATTGTTAATAATTATTAGTAATCCTTATTTATTGTTTTACTTTATCAATAATATAATGAATTAAATTGCTTTTAAAATCTTATTAAATATTCTTCAGCCCAAGCAATACATAAGAGTAAACTTTATTATTTCATTTGCATACTTACTAGTATAAACTGATACAGAACAAGGTCTTGAATAAACTGACTTGGATCTTCGAAAGTCATCGCTTTCTGTGTGTGTTTATTTTAAATAAGCCACGATTTTTAAATAAAATTATTATTTTAATTCAAGAATTCTGGAAATGCTTCTATTTACGAAAAATACATTTGTAGTATTGTTTCTTTGATAAAAAATATTTTGAAGAGCATCAATCAATTTTTTTTAAAAAACTATTACACAAAATTATCAAAACTAAACCACAGTAAATTGGAAAAACTGTGAAATGTTGCTTACATTTGTAGCTAAATTTCAAAATTTAGTTTGCGACTCTATGCCCTTACTACTCTTAGAACCCCAGTACATTTTACTGTCTATGAATTTGCCCCCCCTTTCACATCCAATTTGCAACGCTAATATTGACCCCAACATTCTAAACACTGAGTATTAGATGGAGTTAGGATTCTAAGCCATGTTTTAATTTAAAAAAATGACCATGAAGGTAGAAACAATGACCATTTGGTATGGAATAATAGATGGAAATACCCCATGACTAGCAAAATAACAGTACTATCATTTGGAATAAGTTATTATGTATACGAATCAGTATTTATGACGGCCTTTGAGAAAGGTCAACAAACGCTGGGAGAAATGTATTACTTTGGATGGTAATTTTGAAAAGAAGATTTAAGAATAAGAAAAAAAATTAAGAGTAATAGCGAATACTTTTAGTAATAATTAAAACTTTACGATATATATATTCACTAATATGTTTTACATAACATTCTAATTCTTCTAACAAAAAAGGGAATTATTTTGAGAATTATGAAACTGTGCTGATGCCATCTATTTTATATAGCATTGCATGCACGGTGATCAAAACTATGAGGATTATGGTCAATAATCAGTTACGCAGTTGTAATAAAGTAACAATTTTATTAAATCAATTTAAACTCGTATTTTGAGTTAAGAAACCAATATAACTTTATTTTAAATAATTATAAAATAATAATAATATAAAACACAAGATTCTTAACTACTATAAAAATGCTATAGAAAAGTTGACTAATTTTTTTTCTTAAGATCCATGCATCCATCCAAAGTAATACATTCGAAGTAATCCATATGCTATATATATATATATATATATAGTATATATATATGGATGGATGTTTTTATAATATATATATATATATTATATATATATATATATATATATATATATATATATATATATATATGTATATATATACATATATATATATATATATATGATATGGAATGTTTTATAATATATATATATATATATATATATTTATAAAACTGATTTTTATAATTTTTATACCAAGGAAGCATTGTTTATAATGAATAGCTTTAAACACACAAAAAAAATATGCTTTCTTATCTTTGAAAATTGTCCTGATTATTTAATATTTCAAGTTTTAGTTTAAAAATGTTCATAGGAGAACAAGAAATTGACATTAATTTCTAGGTTTCTTTGTAGGTACTTAGTTACTTCTTTTATTTTTATCTCGTTTAACACTATGTTAACATAGTTCTCCTGGTAAAAGAAGTTTATGAATTAGTTATAGTAAAAAAAGTACTCAAGGAAAAAGTGTCATTAACACAACAAATCTTCACACAGTGTATGAAAACATATAAAATCCTGGGAATATATTTATTATTTTTAGTTGTGGTACCATATGGTAAGGATATGAGAAACTAAATTAAGAAATAAATTAAAAATTGAATTGTGTCTTATAAAATGAGAGGAAAGAGGTTTGATATTTCAGAAAATAAATTCGTATAATTATATTATTGCACACACACACATACAAAATTATAAAAATTTTAAAAACACACATTATTATATGTTCTTTTTTTTTTCTTCTTTCTAACCTTAAGTTTCTTCTTTTCTATTCATGTGTCTCATTTAACCGTGCTTAAAAACAGAAGTTAAAAGGATAGTTTAATTTTCTTACAGTATGGCTTTTATATTAATAGGCAGTACAGCACTGCTCTTTGATATCATTTGGCCGTCGGGATTTAATTTGCAATTTAAAACTGCAGGAGTTAGAGAAACGAAGAACACTGGGTCAATAAAGCTTAAAATCAAGTTCTCAAAAATAACTAAGTTTAAACCTTTATTGAACCAGCTTTCTGTACTTATAAAACTCACGTTTTTTAACAGCGTTCTTTACTTTCTAAACTTTTTTTTTATATTAGAATAGGATATTTATATATGGGTTATGTACAATAGAGAGTTGGTCCTATTTTTAGTTTATATAGAGCAGAGTTATATTTGATTTTTACCTTCAAATAATCAGCAATCGATAATTTTATAACGTTTGTCATTTTTTATATATAAAAATGAAAATAAAATTTAAAAAAATGAAAGAATTTTCCCTTAGGATTTTAAATAATGGTACAGAGGTAACGAAATAGTTTTAAATAAAAATTCAGACACTGATATAAGAAACATTTTCTTCAAATATTTTTCAAGCAAAATATTTGAAGAAAATGTTTCTTAGAAAGTAAATTGAGTATCGTATGCGTTATGCTGCAGTGTTTACTTTTTGTTTAAATTTTCTAAATTTTTAACAAACAATTGAAATATTTTACTTGTATTTTATCATTTTCTATTGTTTAAATATACGAGGATAAATGTCATTTTCACTATCTTCAAAATGTACCCCAGCTATGTGTTTAAAAATAATTTCTTTGTGCTCTATATAGTTCCAATGTCACGCTGCTGAGTTCAAAAAATGTTGCTTTGTCTAACCTAAAAGAGTTTTAAAAATAGAAGAACGTTAACCCTTTCACTACCGGAGGGAGAAAAAAGAAGTGTATAACCCCCCTCCTAGTTGCCAGAAGTGAAATCCAAGCCCATATCACCAAGGTCAACACTCCAAATAACCTATTAGTATAGATTTCATGATTTTGTAACTCCGTATAATAACATTAAGAATATCAAATAAAACGTTCTCGTCGAGCGTATCTCTATTGATACGTTGGTCCGAGGAAGACACTCACGGAGCATATCAAATGTGATACGCTGGGCACAGGAGAGCAAATGCAAGGGTATCGCCTATGATACGCTGGGAGCGAATGGGTTAATCATTCAGATATATTAGAAAAATGTCTACTTCAAACAAAAGCACTTAAAAATTGTTTTTAAAATATGCTTAAATTGAAAAATAATTTTTAAGATTATTGCTTTTGAAGTTTGTACGCTGTTACTGATGTGAAAACAAAATAAATAAGTGATAATGTGATGGATATGTGTTAATTTTAAAATTAAATTCAATAATAATGTAAAATTTTGTGATAGTTACTAACATATTTATGATCAAATGACGCTGTAATAGTTTGATCTTCTGAAAATACAAAGCCAGGAGTAGTCCAATGGTCACGAGCTCATGGTAAGCTTTTTTACCTTCAAGGGTCGAGTCTTGATGCCACTAAATATCCATCATGTAAAGGGCTGATGTATGTCAAATCTTTCGAGACTTAGTCTTTCCGTGGGGTGGAAGTTTGGACAGGTGATTCAGTTCATGTGTCGTCTTAGAATGCATTCTTAAAGCAAGAGGCACGAGTAGGGTTGATTGCTGTTTAATTTATACAAGAAGAAGAAATGAGAAAAAATCGGCTTTGAGCATGAAACTGTTTATTATGAATGAATCTGGAGATTAGCGTTCACAAGCAGTTAGTCAAAATATGTGAAGTTTAGTAAAATGGCTTAATAAATAAACACATAGTGACAACTCAACACCATAATAAGTATTGAATCATATCAGGTTGAATTACTTGAATTTATTCTAAACACATTACAATGAAATGTGTACTTGAAGGAAAAAAATTCAGAAGCTCGTTTATAAAATTAAAAAAACAAATATTGAGTTTTAAACAGTTTTAAGGCAGGTTCAAATATTCATTTGCATATAAAATAACTCTTTACTTTGTATATTGTTATTTTTCGCATTCTATAAAAAATAACAAAACATCTCCAGCACGGTTGTGAACACACAGGAGTATCCTATTTTATTTGGGAGAAAAACTCTTATTATTTAAAAAATAGCTTGTATGTAAATTTTTAATTACGTATATAAATTAGAAGAAATTCGACTTACTCTATGATAATTGCAAAGTAAAAACAGAAAAACTGAAAAATGTTTACTCGATTTAAAACAGATGCACGCAAAATGTAGTTCTTAAGTCTAATTTAGATTCTGAGTGCATGAGCACTTTAGAGGGAACAAGTAATATAATAATTTTTTTTAAATTCAATTCCTACTGAGGTCAACAAAGAAAATTTTTATATTATTTAATTATTATTAAATAATTCAATTAATATAAATATATTTATACATAAGATGGAATCACAATATTAAGTGACAAAAGAAATTTTTTTCCAGCGATCTACACGCTTCGTCACTGACGGTATGTATTCCTAAATTTATATCCTGCTAAATATCTTATAAGAGAATTTTTTTTCTCCCATATAAAACTAAAATTAATTATTTGAAAATCAAATTAAAAAATTTTATGCTTCGATCCGAAGGCATGAAGATTTTACGCCGATACTCGACCAACATTGCCATTGCAAGACAAATGACATAGTAGGATCATTATCTTGTTTCTCAATTCTTTCGATAAATTAAATGGTTGGAATGTAATTTATCCCAACCACCCTTGGCGACAGGAATTATTTGGTGGTACTTTCCAAATATGGCTACACTGGTCGGTTTCGCGGACTTACGTTCAGCCAAAAAAAAATGGCAAGTTTTGAAATCACCGCAAGTGGTTGGACCAAACTGCATTTTCAACAATTGAATTAATATTTGAAAAAACTGTATTAACATTAAGTGTCCTCCCCTAGAAGTTTAACAAAAAGTATTTGAACTTGAGTGGATGAATAAAAGATATTTTATTAACGATTGAAAATTTGAACAAGATATATATAGGGAGAGTGTGAACTAATAATAGGCATTTAATAAAAAAAGGGTACTTTTCCATTTCGCTGGCGAAATTCTCGCCAAGCAGACTTTATTAGCGGCAACACACAGTAAACACATATTCCGTTTGGTGGTGGCTGTATCATTTTTGGCGACTTTATCGTTTGGGCCAGGGAAATGGAAAAGTACGAGAAAAAGGTAGATTACTAAGAAATGAAAAAAATTCGGTCATGCAAAATTAAATATTGTCTCAGATTTCACAAGCCCAAATAAATTTACTCGCTTAATTATAATTGTCTTTAGAGCTATAAATTTATATATACTACTTATGCACAATTATCAGTTTCCCTTAATATTTGTTGCTTCAAAAATTTAAGTTTGTTATTTCTAGATATTGCTTCAATCTCCAGATATTTTTAATTTTATCTAAAATTTTATGAATCAATAGTTCAATGATTGGAAAATCCTACAGGAATGATAATAATGTTATTTTACAGATCTTTGACTTACCAACACTCAGTCCCCACGCTTCTCTATTTGTGATGCAGTTCCATGTACATTTCTGGTATGATGTTTAACAAAATGAAAAAATACGTATCTCATATAACCAATAGGATTTGAAACCTCTGTTGATTCTTAGTTTGACGGGGCTACTTGGCGCAATACAATTTTTATGCGATAAATCGCCAATTTGGTTACCTTTCAGGTAACCAAATTGGAACCCTATTTATAGATTATATAGGGTTACCTTTCAGGTAACCCTATATAATCTATAAATAGGGTTCCAATTATCAGTTACTTTCTTTTCTTTCGTTAGGATTAGTTAGTGGTGTGCTAGCTCTGTTTCAAATTCGAAAATGTCATGATTCGATGATCACACGTACGTTCTTCAACCGATTCGGTTCAAGGTATGAAAGCGGTTCTGGAATGGTATATGAAAGTAGGTATGATTGCTAAATCTCAAATTGTTGTATATGTAACGAGAAAATGAAATTGATGGAAATTTAGGATGCGATAGATGGTTATGAATGGTTGTGTCATAGGCGAAATTGAGATAATGTGTTTGTAAATAATAAAATTAAACATAATCAATCAGTTGAATTTTTTTGTCAATGAATGGCACAATAAGGAGGTTTTGCCAGCATAAATAGAGTTACTTTTATTTCTTTCTGTCAGATGGGTAGAAATGTACTATACAAACGTTAACTTTAGTAAATATGTTCTTCTTTCCGATGTTATGGATTATTCCAGTTCTTCCAGTGCTACCGATGCAGAATTAAATTCAACTCATCAAAAAGTTTAAACAAATTAACTATATGCCACCATGTAAATCTAATCAAAACTAAAATCAACAGATTATGAGACTGAATTTGGATTGATTACCACAAAATTATTTTTGAACACTAAAACGCAATAATTTAAAGTTTTTGAAGTTTCTAATCTCAATATAAAATGTCTTCACTCAAAGAATCGACTTTTCATATATAGTTAAGCGTAATGCAAACAACTATTCCGTTTTGAAATCCAAAATGGAAATGATATTAACCATTACACAACGGTGGTACATATGCTGTACCAAAAACTTTTTGTCGCTCATTTCGGCTGCGGTACATCCGCACTGCCAAGCTATCTCGAGACAGTTCTTTCCCCCTTTCTTTTTGAGATGACCCTTTTACAACTTTTCCTGATCCTTTTTATGACTTTGCTTCTACTGACCGTAATTGGGTGGGGATATATTTTGCCAACCTTATCATTTGTGTGCGAATTCCTTATCATTGGCGACCTTTAGAAAAACAAAATTCGAAAAAATACTCCATTTGATGACTTTACGCTGTCTATGAACGATAGGCTTTTCTTTTCTCCTGTTTTTTTTCGAACTTTTAGAATGAATCTGAAATTTTTGGCAGAAATAGAGATTGATAATTTATTGAAAGATTTAAATGAAGAAAATTTTGCTGATAGACACCCAAAAATAATTTGATGGTGTCTTTGCTGAATGGGGAAAAGAAAAATTAACCTCTTCCAAGCAAAAAATTGTAGCATATTACAACAAGCATGGGATATATTAATTTAGGAGACAGCAAGGAATTCACCTACACTTTTGCTAAACAAACTAGGAAATTGACAAAAAAATATACTTTAGTGTCATCGATATTGTGTTTCTGATATTTAAGTCGTATCAATCTGAGTTAAAAACTCAGTTTAAAACAATTTAGGATGAATTTAATAACATCTCTGATAGAAGAAATAAATAAAAAAAAATACAGAGCCTTCAGTAATAAAATAAATGAATAAAAATGATAATAAATTTTCTCATTGCTCAAATGACGGAAAGAAAAGAAGAAAGTACACATATTGTGAAAAAAAGATTATACAAAAAAGAACAACTATTATCTGTAACGCGTAACGCATGCAATGTGGCTCTTTGTATTGACCAGAACTGTTTCGAAGAATAATACACAATTTATTTAGAAATCTCTTAACACATAAAACAATAAAAAAACAAAAGGCTAGAATGAAAAAGATTAAGACTGATACATTTTTAATAAAAAGAAAAGGAAAAAGTAAACGAAAAAGGCTCTTTTAAGAGACAAAAATTTTAAAAAGTAGAATTCTCTTTATATTTTTAAAACAGACATTTCAGAACCATTGCTACAAGAATTTTTGAATTTAAGATATGTTTCTTTTAGAAACAAAAAAAAAATATTAAAAAAAATTAACACTTTTTTCTTTAAGATTAAAGAATCATAGAAATATTTGATATAGAAATGTGTTACAAATTATTTTCATTGGAATATATGAATTAATTGAAGGTTTTGCCATAATTTGATGTAATTAAGATTTACTCAGCAGCTTTGAAACGTGTTCAATTAAGTTAAAAATTAATTTTTAAGTCTCACTTTTGATAATATTTAATCACAAAAGAGCCACGGTAGCCGAGTAGTGATGTTGCAAACTCGTACCCGTGGTTGAGTTGTGAGTTCGAGTCCTGTTCATTTGAAAACCGGCTGTTAAACCTGTCTAGGTTCTAAGTCCTCATTTGGTGTGGTGTGGTAGTTTGGTGTGTGGATGCTGTCCTCATTGCTTGATCGTCGTTCAAATTTATGAAGTCCGTTTCTAGTAACCTTCCTATATTTTCAGAATGAAATGTTATTAAAATGTCCAATCAAAATATTTCAAGTAATACATTGATTTTTTTGTGCATTAAAAGGGCGTTAATTTAAATAGTAAAATATTTAGCAATAATGTTCTACATATGGTTCTTAAGATTTGCCTTCTTATGCATATTTCGTCGAATGATTTTAAAAACATGAGGTATTATTTTGTATTACAAGGGTTCAATGTTGCAGTTAAATATGCAAGTTGCAATAATGAGACCACAGATAAAGTCTGCACACGTTTTAACGTACTTGCTTCTAGAAACTATCTTAGTAATATATATCTTAGTGAAACTATCTTAGTAATAAATATCTTAGTGAAACTATCTTAGTAATATATATCTTAGTGAAACTATCTTAGTAATATATATCTTAGTGAAACTATCTTAGTAATATATATCTTAGTGAAACTATCTTAGT
>BMAW01009550.1:50200-75667 GCA_019974015.1 Nephila pilipes | reverse complement strand
TAGTGAAACTATCTTAGTAATATATATCTTAGTGAAACTATCTTAGTGTATAAATGTCGCATTCTTTGTTATTTGTTTTGTTTTAAATTGTTAATTTACGCAATACACGACTCTAAGTTATGATAATTTTTTTAATATTTAAAACTAAAAGATTATTTACAATTTTTTTTAGCATTATGAAAGCATTTCACAAAAGTAGAATTTTTTTTTAAGAATTCTAAAATTTTTTAAACAGATAAATTAATTCTAATATAATGCCTTATATTAGTAATATCATAATAATTTTCTCATACTTAAGGGATATTAGCTTATATTGCACCACATCCTTCCTCAATCTATGCCTGCATTAGAAGTCATGTTATGGTTTTTTGAAGCATCCGTAGCTATTATGAAATAATCTCGGTAGTTATTGCTCACTATTTCATCAAATAATCCTCTGATGATAAGAGTAGGGAGGCATTTGTCCTGAAATTCAAATTCATTGGGGTAAATTCTACATGGAAGCTATGTGAAATACATCAATCTGGGGATCAAAATTATATGTTGCCCCTTAATATTCAAAGTATGAAAAGTATTAGAGATATTGCTTTTGTTCTCTTCCAGAATATTCAGATTTATTGTACCAGGGCAATTGAGATGCAGGAGGGAAAGTCACCGTTCGAAATTTGAGAGATAAAAAATTTATTCGCTAGCCTTCTATTTTCTCCGACTATATTTCCTGATCAACTATTTGTAAACGTACAATGTTTGAAGTCCATTGTGGTAAACCTAATGCAATTCTGAGTGCTTTGGTTTGATTAATATTTAAAGGTTTGAGTTGATTATCTGACCATTTATTAATGATGGGGCATGTATAGTAAAAGGTGCTGCAAATACTATTATTAGTTAATTTGATTAAGTCTTTTACTCTTGGACCGAAGTGCTTAATATATGATATTCTTGTAAGGCCATTGATTTTTTTCAAAGCTTTGTTTTTCATATGGTCATTGTTATAAGATTTTGATTTTATTAGGAAAAATAAACTCCTAGATTTTTAATGGAAGTTTGCGCAGTGAGAGGGAATCCTGCAAACATAATAATAGGAAAAGTTTGTAATACTTTATTTGATAATTCTGCAATTGTACTTTTATCATGACTTAGGGATAGTTTCTGATAGTTGAACCATTATGTTATTCTTCCTAAGGTATTTTTCAATTTTCTACTGACTATATCCAGGGATTGATGAGAACAATAAATAAAAATATCATCTGCATAAACCGAGCACACCACTCCTGTTTCCAGTGTTTCGAAGATATCATGCATATAAATAGTAAATAATACGGGTAAAAGGACACTGCCCCATTGATTTCCTTTTAGAACATATTTTTGCAATGATGGGTTGCCCCT
Organism: Nephila pilipes; assembly: GCA_019974015.1. NCBI lineage: Eukaryota > Metazoa > Arthropoda > Arachnida > Araneae > Nephilidae > Nephila > Nephila pilipes. The sequence goes on along the minus strand of BMAW01009550.1, from coordinate 74,281 downwards.
CCATCGAGTCTGAAGAGATCGAGTAGCTAGGAATTTGTGAATCCATAGAGCTATTTTCTCGGTAATTCCGATTTGAAGACATTTGTATAAAAGACCATCTGTATAAACCGAATCATTGGTCCCTTTATATCCCGGCTAATTCCAACAAAGAATTTTTTTTTCTCGTTTGGCATCTAAGATAGCTGTATTAATGAGGTAGGTGGCAGTTCTACTGTCTTTAAGTGATACAAAGTCGTAATGATGAGAGTGAAGTTCTCGTTCTACTTTCAGAAAATAAGATATGCGTCCAGTCAAGATTCTTTCATATGTCTTAGAAAATACGGAAGTTAAAGCTATTGGTATGTAGGATGAAATTTTAGTTTTGTCTTTGCCCGGTTTCGGAATAGGGAGAATAATTGCGTGATTCGACTGAGGTACAATAGAATTCTGAAACAAATGCTGAAAATAGTTTAGGACGACTGTACGTTATCTATTGTTCAAAATCTTTAGTAAGTTACATTAATCTGATCTGCTCCTGGGGTAGTATGATTAGCATAATTTATGGCTCTGTTTAATTCAGAAATATGGAGACGTTTATTAAGAAGGTCGTTTTTTATTGAGAAAATCTAGGGAAAGTGGTTCGTGAGAGTTGTTATTTTATGTAAATAGTTTGCAAAAATTTGAGCTTGATTTTGAGGTTAGGTTATATATTTATTACAATACTGAGGAGATTTAAAGTTGATTCTGCATTCTTGTTCGTTTCAAGTTTTCTGAGAAGGCTATAGAAGATCTTACGATTAGACACTTTATTACATATTTCATCCCAGTACTTTGCTTTTTTGTATAAGTTGTTTAATGTGATCTCTCAGTTTCCTAGAATACTGTTTGAATTTCATCTATAATTGTTGTGAAATATCGCTTATAGCCATTTTGAGGAAAAATGTTTTGAGTCTGTATAAATTATTGCAGGTACCGTTCCACCAAGGAGGAAAGGACTTATTGGATAATTGTATTTCTTTGGTATTATTTAGAATTATTTCTGAGATTGTATCAGTGAGGTTTTCTATTTTGTTTTCTGGGTTTTCTAATGATGATTGTACTTGTTACATTATTTCATTGCAGTTCATGTCTGTTTTCTTAGAGATTAGCTTATTCTGACATTGTAGAAATAGTTCCGCGATTATGGGATAGTGATCGCTACCGAAAAAGCATTCCGATACATAAATGTTAGTGTTTCCGAATAAGTTTGCAGAGCAGAGGGTGAGATCGATCAGCGTAGCTGAGCTTATATTACCTCTGTGGGTTGGGGTAACAGTATTGTGAAGGATAAAATTGAAATCAGTTAAACAATTTACAAAATCTGTACTAAGAGGCGAATTATGATTCGAACCTCACATCGGGTGATGCAGGTAAAGCTCTCCAAAAATTAAGATTGGATCTGTTAAGGATTCCAAGTAGGATTTGATTAATGGAATATTGAGTCCCCGAGGAGTGCATAAGTATATAATGTAAAATGATATATTCTTAAAATATATTTGTATAATTAGCATTTCAATATCTGGCATTTGTACTATTGGGGAAGGGATTTGACGAGCAGAAATGGTCGCAGGAACTGCTATTAGCAATCCTCCTCCTGGTCTGTCGAGTCTGTCTTCAATGAAAATTATTTTCCCTGGAAGGTGAAATTTGTTGCCAGATTTCAAAAATATTTCCCGGAAGATACAAACGTCAGTTTTGCTGAAGGGAGGAATATGGAGCCAAATAGTTTTGTTTTTAACGTTTCTACAATTCCATTGCAGAAAAAAAAAAACATTAAAACGAAGAGAAAAGGGGAAAGGCTATAGACAAAAATCCTCTCCTTTCCCGGGGATAGAAAAAAAATTTTAAATTATAGAGAATTTGTCCACATAAAAAAATAAACATTATAAAATTTATTTAAGCAGATCATCCAATGTGGATTTCATTTGATACATTCTGCAGATTATTTGATGCACTCGGTATGGGAACGAAAAAGTTCTGATGCAATTTATTTGAGGACTTTTTTCGACTTGGAGATGTAGTTTTTTTTCCCATTTTAAACATATTGTACAGTTGTACAAAGATGGTTTCCATCATTTTCTGGACATTTTCCATGATAACTATGGTTTGTTTTCCTAAGGCAGCCTGGAAAAATGTAACAATGCTTTTTAATCTTTTTTCTAAATTCTGAATATTTTGGTCAGGAGGGTTTGTTTTTAAAGTTTAGGAATAGATATCTGAAGTTTTTTCGTGGTATTTCCTCCTTGCTTCTAATTAAGGTTAGATGATTCGTGCATTTATATTTCATGATCTGCTTTTCTTTAATGAAAACAGAGCATAAAGGGGAATTAGCGGGATGGTCTCGTTTGCAGTTAGTGTATGTAACAGAAGTGGTGCAAAAGCCAGTGTGTGATATGCCACAATTAACACAGATGATAGGGTGTTGACAAAATATAGAGGTGTGATAAAAGCTGAAACATCTATTGCATTGTCTGCATTTATCGATGAAAATTTGGATGCGATGGTTGATGAACCATAGTTTGATATTGTCAGGTAAATAAGTGCCAAATATGGTGATTGGTATCGGGGAAAACTTCCGATTGCTACCGTTTTTCAAGAAGCGTTGCATTTCTACTACTTCAATATTATTCGTACTCTGGATTTCTGTCGCCAAATCTGTTAGTGGTGCATTAGTAGGAATTTCATAGATTAGGAATCGAGAAGTGAATCCTTCCCAAACGATAGTGGACTTCACAGGTATGTTTAATATTTGTTCTATTGCGAGGATTTGTGCTGCGCCTACAGTATCACATGTACTTAATTTTATTTTACCGTTTCGTGTGAAAGACATATTTGAAATTTTTTCATATCTAGGAATTTTCTCTTTTATCTCTGCATGTAGATATTGTGAATTTGATTTAGGAACCGGAGATGCCTTTTGTTTATTTTCCAGAAAAATTGTAAATTCAGCTATCTTTCTACTTCCCTCCCTTATAATGAATTCTTGGACGTCTTTAGGGTTCCGAAAGTTTTTAGAGTTATCTAAGTTCATCACGTCATTCATTGGAGGATTATAGTCCAAATCCCTCACTCTGAATGTGGAGTGACTCAGTTTGAGTCGCCTCCAGATTTTCTAAATAATAATAAAAAAAATGATAAATTGATTGACTTACCAAATCCAAAGAAAAAAGATAAATACAAAACACTTCCTTCTTACTCTGTCCTGGAGAGAGGAAAAATGACTAAAAAATTTAGTTAAGAGAGATAGGTTCTCCTTTTTATTTCTTCAGTTCCACCTCCAAAAACCAAGTCAAATTTCTCGAAACTTCTTCTTACCAGTCTTTATGAGGTAATTACACACGAAAATAAAAATGAATCAAAACTCAACTTTGCGTATAATTGTAAAAATCGCAATTGCACATATTTATGGCACATGATTTAGTTTAGTTTTTATTAACGTCGTAGTAGTAGCAGCACGAGGGCTATTGGCGACGGACCTCGTAATTTTGAGTCAAGGTCAAGTGAAGAGCTAGAATCCCCACTTCTAACATCCACACCACGCCCTGGTTTTGGGCCTCAACAGATTTAACGAGCATCAGTCCCGGCTACACGGCGGGGCACGAATCCGAAGAAACCAGTCCCGAAGAAAAACGCAGGGCTCGAATCCAAAACCATGACCGGTAAGCTACCGCGGCCACTATGGCACAGGAGACATGGATTATTAATTCTATTAGGCAAATTGTAAATAAAAATCTTGCTAATGGTATTCAGTTAGATAACTGTCAATATGCATATGATTGTGTACACTGCATTAAAAACAAATTGTCGGAATTTCCTTATCCTAAAGAACCAAAACATAGATCTAAACATCCACTAGATTCAGTATATATTGGACTCTGTGAACCGATGAATACACAAAGCGTAAGTGGTAAATAATACTTCCTAACTTTCGTAGATGATTATTCTTGATATTCAATGATATATCTTCTATTGAATAAGGATGAAGCGCATTCAAGCTTGAAGGAATACGTTGCATGACACGAAATAAGATTTGAAGAAAAATTACAGTTCTTAGTAGTAATAATGGAGGAGAATAAATTGGAAAAGAAATAGAAGATTTTCTGAAGGATCAAGGAATCGTTCACCAGCTCACTGCACCATATTCGCTTCAATAGAAAGAAGTCTCAGAGCGTAAAAATGGGAATGTCTTTGAGATGACAAGATGTCTCTTATTTGAAGCAACTTTGTGTAAATGATTTTGGGCAGAAGTTGTCATAACGGCAAACTACATTCAAAATAGATTACCTACAAAACCAAATAAAAAAAATCACCATTTGAGTTATGGATTTATTGAAAACCTGATCTGTACAATATAAGGACATTTGGATCTAGAGCCTTTGTGTATATGCATAAAATTAAAAGAGGAAAATTGGATGCAAAAGCTATGGAAGGGATCCTTTTTGGATATGTCCAAAGAAGCAAGGGTTATGGAATCTACATATCGGATCATCATGTAATTGTTAGCAGAACAGTAAGATTCAAGACAGATAATCACATAAAAGGAAAATAATATAACAATCACTCCTCTTCCTTCAACAGAAATAATTAATATTAACAAAGTATCCGATGATGAACAAGGTAACACTCCAAGAATTGAATCCATAGTATTACCCAGGAGATTCAGCCGATCAAATAAAGGAAAACCTCCTGATAGACTTGGTTACCTAGCTAATGAAAATAAAAACGATCCTGAAAATTATAAAGAAGCTCTTAGTCGCAGTGAAAAGAATAAGTTGATAGAAACTATAGAAGGGGAAATGAGGAAATCTCTCTATAACAATCACACTTTGTGATCTGGTAAAATTACCATAGGGAAAGAAACATATAGGTTATAAATGAACCTTCAATACAAAATTTGACCAAGATGGAAATACTATGTTATGCAAATTATGACTTGTGACTAAAGGACACAACCAGACGTTCAGGACTAACTATGATGAAACTTTCGCACCTGTTCAGAAGCATGCCACCATAGTGGCTTTTCTGACTGCAGCAATCTACAAAAGGATGTATTTGAAACAAATCGGTATAAAAACAACATTTCTCTATAGAAATATTTATATGAAGCTACAAGAAGGAGACATTATGCTGGGTGAAGAACAGAAAGTCTGCAAATTAAAGAAATTCATGTACGGTCTCAAGCAATCAGCTAAAGATTGGAACCAAAAGATAGCTAAGTACTACAGATCAACAACTTTCAAAAAGACTTAGCTAATAATTGTTTATTTACAAAAGAAGGAAAAGGTAAAATCATACTTGTAATTCGCTATCTCAATTATCTACTGATTGCAAGTTTTGATGATAACAAAATAAACGAAACAGTGAAAAATCTCCCAGAAAAGTTCGAGATTAAAGACTTAGGAGAAGTAAAGAACTATCTTGGAACCAACATACGGAGAGAATCAAACGGAAATTTTTTTCTCATTAACCGAAGGAAGAAAATAGAAAACCCTCTCGAAAGGATTAGCGTGAAAGATCGCAAACCAACTAGTATCCCAATGGATACATCGTACTTGGAAAAAGAAAGACAATATAGAAAAATTAGAAGGCAACTCGGAATACAGACAAGCAGTAAGAGCTCTTCTGCTTATCTCCACAATCTGAAGACCAGATGTATCACCAGCAGTGAACAAACTAAGCAGATAAAAATGAAACACCAACTAAAAAGGACTGGATAGCACTGAAGAAACTAACTAATCATGTGCTTAAAAACAAAACAAGGACTTTAATCATCTTGTTATCAACAGTATGAGTCCTCCTGTCCTCTCTTGCTTGTACACCAATGACGATTGGGCAAGTAGTATTTCTACCAGAATTTCAACAAGTGGAAATGTCTTTCTTATTGGAAACAACCCCATTTCTTGTTTTTCGAAATGACAAAACTGTATCCCCCTCTCATCCTATGAGTCAGAGTACATTGACGCAGAACAAACAGCACAAAAAAAATCCAGTAGTTGATACTTGTCTTGAAAGACCTCAAACTGGAATAACATCAACCCATTAGACAGTTCGAGGACAAGAAGTCGTGCATCATTCTTGCATTTACTTCTAAATGTGGTTCTAAAATCGAACTCATAGAAGTGAAAGATCACTATCTTAGACATTTGCATCTAAATGGAACAATCCAGCTTGATTATTGCAGCAGTAACTCAAGTATAGCTGATAAGTTAACAAAACCTCTTCCCAGACCACAAGTTCAAAACTTGAGGGAAAACATTTATATATTTTTGAACTGGGTTTTGATTTATAAAGGGGGGGGAGGGGTTGTGAATAATAAAATTAAACATAATCAGTTCTAATTTTTTGTGAATGGATAGCATTATGAGGAGGTTTTGCCAGCATAAATAGAGTTGCTTTTTTTCCATATAAAATGGGTAGAAGTGTATTGTACAAACGTTAACTTTAATAAAAATATTCTTATTTATTATTCTAGTTCTTCCAATACTACCGATGTAGAAATAGATTCAATACAGCAAAAAAGGGTAGGCAAATTAACTATAGGCTACTGTGTAAATCCAATCGAAATAAAAATCAACATAATGTTCATAAAAAAGACATTGGTTAAGAGTGGAAGTTGGGTTAAAAGTAGCCATTTAAGAGTGACTAAAGGTTTGCTTGTGACGCGTATGTGGCTTGGAATGGTACAAAATAAATTTGTGTCGAGAAACTCAGGATCAAAAGAGCACTTTTGTTGATGAGAAGTGTGCTCATTGAATGTGATGAATGAAAGTAATAAAATTGGTGGTCAGGGTACTGTTATGGTAAATGATGAGTCGAAATTTGATAAGATGAAGTACGGTAGGAGTAATCTTGAGCAAGGAACTTGAGTGTTTGGTGGGATTGAAAGAGGAACGGATGTTTCTTTTTTTTTTTTTTTAAATGGTAGAACGTTGGAACAAAACCGAATTTTCTAGTCGTCATGAAGGACGGAGTATTGTATCAAATTCCGTTATTGTTTCAGTCTGTTGGAAGGCCTATGAATGCCTCTCGGACGAAAGTTATGAACATTTAAAGATCAACCACATTCTGACCTTTAAGGACCCTGAGACCGGCACCCATACCAACTCCATCGTATTAGGCACTTAATCCACCATCAAAAGATCGTTCAGGTGCCTTAACCACCAGACGGAAGACCAATTTGACAACTATTTAGTTGAATACATAGAGAAGCTAAAGATAAAGCATCATCTTGATGAGGCAGCATTTTTTTGCTTTCCTTAAGGCTATCTTCGATAACCCGCCAGGGAATGCAAAAGTGCCTTCACAATGAGGTAAGTCATTTTTCATTTAATTGCTTCAAGTACTTCTTTCCCCACTTGTCCGTTATCCCGACGTTTCCTTCTTTGGGTTTGTATTTATCACGTTACTTTGCCAAAATTGCAATTAATAATTTGTTTCCTTTTCGTATTCTTTCTTTGAGTTGATATGCTCCATCACTACAGTTTCGGTTTAATGATATTTAGATATTTCTATAATTTTTTTTTTATCTTCATTGAATTGTGTTACTTTTATTTTAAATTGTATTACGAAGTAAATCATTTTTTTCTATCTCATTTTTTAATTTGACTCACGATTTTAACCGATTTTTCCTTATCATTTGCAATCCGATATTGAGACTTCCATCGAAAATAAAAGTTCGTTTATTCCTTCTTTTCATTTCTTTCCAAGTTAAAAAATTTATTTTTTTTAAAATTGGAATTCTTCTTTTTATAGTTTCTCCACCTTTCCTCAATATTTCCCGTATGCTCGTTACGGAACGGTAATTTACCGTATTACTCAATATTTACCATATGCTTTTTGGCAGAATTAAGCCATTATCTATCGGAAATTCTCTTCCTTCCGGACGCCATGTTTTATACCGTTTGCGCCTACAACTGAGTTTGAAATTACGCGCTATTGACGGCATTTTGGAGCAAATTTAAAAAATTTCACCTAGTGGCTTCATCAAACTAGAACTCTACTAGGACTAGGAAGATAGATGAGAATTTATTTCACTGAACTTAAGTAGATCTTTTCTGGCCATGATTTGATAACTTTCTACGCTTGGCATTACTGTTACTATTCCTTCGTAAATGGTTTCAACTCCCCTCTCTAACACAAACTAATTTCAGTGTGTAATTCTTCACTGCTTTTATATATGAAATTCTTCATATCTGTTCACTACATTTTAGTGACTTTAATCTACGAAAATCACGTTTCACTTCATGGAAAAGATAATGTTTTAAAAGAAAAAAATTCTTAAACTTTCATTGATATTGTGTTGTAATATTAAAAATATATAATTTTTTCCCTACTTCAATTGCATTTTATAATAGTTTTAGTAAAATTAATGTTTGTAACACAAATGGTAAGTTAGACATTATGAAAGTAAACCTACTTTAATTTCTTATTTTATTGGTATGTGAAATCAAATCACGTAACATAATATAGTAAAATTGCTAATGTAATTTTATAAATTATTTATAAAATTATGTTTTGATTACAATTCGTATAAAGTTGCTATCTCCCCACTATTGCTATAAAATAAAACCTTGACTCTTAAATCAGTTATCTGACAATTTGTTAAAATGCAAAAGTATTAAATAGAAAGTTAAGACTACAAAGTGGCGGATTTAGAATTTTCTTACACAAAACATTTGTTTTAGCGATTTGTCTGAAAAAAAGAAGTAGAAATAATCTTCACGTTTGAGTATTTTACATCAGCACTAAACTATATTTTACTTTAAATTTTGTTGTAACATGAAATACATTTTTTATCTTTGCATTTACTCTTTATTTACATTATGTAAGGTTTACAGTTACCACTCGAGAATAATCCTTGGCAAAGAAATGACGAATTGAGAACGTGGATTTTTTTTTAGTTTAAGTCTAAATTACGGCTTATAAAGTTTGAATAGGTATATCGATTACAAATCTCCTTATTTAAATGCAAATCTGAGTGAGGTAAAGGAATGCAGTCATCATAAATACATAATGAAGATTAAATTCAAAGCAGCTGAAGTTCTGTAAATCCGTCTACCTACATGTTCATCCATCTTGTATTTATAAAAAATACTTCATTATGCGGAAGTTGATGTTCTGGACTTTGATCTGTTTTCCTTATGATCAGCAGAATATTCTAGGTTGCCTTTAAATATAGGGAGAAAGAACCTAATTAGCACAGTCGACAGGAAATTTCTATGGATGTAACTGGATGTAAATGGAGGGAAAATTCAATCCTGCTGTAAGTCGATTGGAAATATAAACCAAAGGTAAATTTTTTGCATCACTTTATTTTGAAGTGCATTTTAACAGAGGTGGTTTAGTAAATTCTTCTATGTAATTTAATTTCCTATATTGTGTCTCATGAAGAGGAAAATAGAAAAATGAATTGATTATAATATGCGCATGAATTCTGTCATCACTTTTCTGTGTAATATTTGTAAATAAGCCCTATGACTTTTTGATCGTAAGACAATTACACTGTGGGCGAAATTCTGTTTCTTGAGTATTGTTACAGATAAATATCAGAATAACTGTGCAAATAGTGCAAATGTTAATTCAGAGCAATTTTTTTTTGTCTAAGTGTAACATTAATGTACAGAAAACATTAGCTGAAATAGGTTTAACAAAATAATATGCATAGGCCTGTGACGAATGAGTTGAAGTTTGCTGGAGTACTAAGATCTTTTGAACTCTGACCCCCTATTAGTATGGTTTTAAACTTCTTTTTGCAGTCCATGCCTTTTTCAGTTTTTAAAAAGGTTCCCACCCATTTTTTCCAACCACTATATCATCATATATCAGAAGTTTGAAAATTTTCACTCATTTACTTTTACCCCTTATTTTTTACCAAACAAAAATTCTAAGGTTGAAAGTTCAAGTTGATACAAACACTACTTTTTATATTTTGGTTCAAATTATTATTTTGGTATTGATATTTGTGTATAATGGGATATATTGATATAATAAACATATCATACATTGATATACTTATTAATATACACTGAAATATAGTTATAATAAAAGTAAAAAGAGAGTAGTCCACATATTTTCTTTCTTTTTTTACACACATTTGTTTTAATTTTATTTTAAAATTTTTAAAAATTTTAAGAATGGAGTTTGTTTCATTTTTAATCTACCTTTTGAAAATAAAAAACATGGCATTATCATGAAATAAAAGAGAGAGGGAGAGATAGAGGAATACAATTTTGCAAGACATCACGCCATTCATAGAACGAGTTTTATTCTTATAGTGTGATCAAAAAAGCGAAAAATAAAGGGATTGAAAAATATTTTTTAGGACTCGAAAGTGCATTTTGTTATTAAGTATTACTTATTATTCTGTTTATTGTGCTTCCATCTGCTTAACAAGTGTTATAATTTTTGGACGAGTTTTTGTTAAAGCCTATGTCATATCCTCTTGAACATCCAACCTATTTTTGACTTTTGACTTGCTTTGCAGAACAGTTGAAAGTTCTCTTTTGCAGAGGTAAGTTGAAGCAAATATCACTAATATTCAAAATAAAAGCATTGAGACTGTCGCATTCGAATAATGCTTAGTACACCAAAATTGGGGTTATTAATTTTTCTTCAAATAAATCATATTATTTGAGTTATTTCGCAGCACCAAAAAATTATGATACATTTAATAGAAATTGTCGGTAACATCCAAAGATACATGAAATTTGTTTGACACTTATGCTGCTTTTTGAACAGATAGTTCTGACAAATAAAGTATAACTTCAGATTCAAGGGTTTAAAGGTTATTATATTAATTACCATTCTTAAGTTATGTGCAATTCCCGTCGCCGTTTTTTGTGTCTTGGTTAAAGGTATTCAAACATGCATATATATATAATGCATTAACAGATAAACCATTTAATAAATGATTTATTCTAAACATTCTTTGTAAATTATACCGATTTAAAAGTAACTTAATTTATACAGTTTACTTAATAGTGATGTTAATTATACTTTGTTACATAACATCACTGTACATTCCAATAATTATCATAAATTAAATAATCGTTCTTCAAAATTTTACAATGGTTTTAGTAAATGTCTTAAACATTTTTAAAGGAATTTTTTATTGAGGTAAATTTGTATAATTTTCTTTCAGAATCTTAACAATGTACATCGAAAGAAAGAAAATACTGCAAAAAGCTATTAACTCAATTAAGTAATTTTTACAATTTACATTATTATCAATGATATAAGCATTTCACAGATTCTTATAATGTATTGGAAAAATTACAAATGTTTTTTTTTTAATTTTGGCCCACATAATTATAGATTATACTTGATGCGATATTCTTTAAATCTTCCTTCTTGAGAAGTCTTTTTTAATACAACTATTGTATTAAGCCATCCTAATTGTGATAATAAGCAACAAAAATTTTGGGCAAGTTTATTTTTATTTAATAAAGTCTTTCTTAAATGTCTTAGAACTTAATAAAAATATGTATTGCTTATTACACATTAATTATATTATATTATATATATAAAAAGAGAAAAATATTTAAATAATGAAATGAAAATCTTAAAGAAAAATAAGAAAAATTAAAAAAAAAATATTCTTTAACAGATTGAAGCAATATAAATGAAATATTTGCCAGTTTCAGAATTGTTTATTTACAACTAACCGTAAGGTCAAAGTATCATAGTGAAAATAAATATGTTTTATTTTATTTTCATTCCTAGCATGTGGGATTAAAATTATTTCATTTTATATTACGTAATCTATATATGTATTATAAAGCTGAATAATAATCCATATATATCTGAAGCTAACTGCAAAATCTGTATATTTCAAATTAATTGCCATGGAAATTTATAAAGGACCAAAGTAAATTTTTTAACATGAGTGGCAATTAAGACTTTATCTTTGAATTACAATGCTAATCGAAACTGCTTTTAAGGATTATTGTGCGTTAAAGGTAAGAAAACACTCATTTATGCATGTAAGTCATAGTAAAAATGCATTAGTTCTACTGATGGCTACTTTGGAATACAAAATTGTCTACGATTCGAAAATAAAAAAAATTATTTTAAATAAATACTTCACACGCGTTAAGTAATATATATATATATATATATATATATATAAACATCCACTTCAATCGGCCATAACCTCGTCCACCAAATCGATTCTATATTTCCCCTCTTCGATTATGATCCCTCTCGTTTTTCTCTAAACGGTTTCAGCACCTCTGTTGCAATTTTATTAGGCGGAAGCTGGGTAGCACAGTAGTTAGCAAGCATTAGATTTTTTTTTTGTCCTCGGTTCTGTACTCCGGTCTGCCCCCTTCGAAGAGGAGCTCATCCTTCACCGTTTTGAAATAATGCCACCTAAAGTTAGGGGGGAAAACAAGCACACTAACACATTACAGAATACACTAGCAAAAACTAACGCAGTTTCGAATATAAAAGACAAGAGCTCGGAATGTTCTACGCGATCCTTTAGCAAACAAAACAGATAATAATTTTTAGTAATAATATGCAAGAAAAGAAATAATCTATATTTTAAAATGTGAGTGTCTGTTTGGTTTAATGGTGTACAGGTTCCATTTTAAAAAATGCACAACACAATAATTAATAACAAGAGAAGAAATGCAACGATACGTGAATGAACATAGGTATCGACCCACGTTCTCTGAATTTAATTAACACAGTCTATGACTAACCTCGATAAGGCATCTGCATTACGATGCTGAGTGTCTTTCCGATATGATATGCTTAGATTATACCATTGCAATATCAGTTCCCACCTAGATAATTTCTTTGCAGGAGGGGCACTATTGGTTAAATAGGTTAAAGGGTTGTTGTATAGAATGACCTGGATTCGTGTTCCACTTACCCAGTGGTATCAGTGTCTCCCGGATACAGAAAGTTTCTCTCTCAATGGTCTACCACTTAAGTTGCCCGGACATTAATTTCAAGTTCAATGAAACAAACAGCACTTCGTTCACTCTATATTCATCATTCATTTCTTGTAAATAACTAACTTACCTTAGCTTCATTTTAAGTAATACCAGACACAGTTGCTTAACAAGTCAAGAGTCAATTATGTTAACTCTGTATAATTGTCTTTTTCTTTGATAGGAAATAAAATTCTCCATTAGAGATGTTTCCCTTGACGTGGTACATTCAATTCAGATTGTTCTAACCTATCATCAGAAAGTAAATAAATGAGTAAAAATTAAAAATAAATAAATAAATAAGAACAAAAATAAAAAAAAGTTAAAAACTACGCTCATCTCATTCATTTGATTCTCGAGAATTTCAGAGTGAGAAGACAGAAAATTCATTAGAGCTTCTCAATGAATGAATTTTGCCTTCCACATGTTAATTTTTAGCCTGTAGGTAAGAAATCGAGACAGACATGCTTCCTTCTTTTGATAATTTCTCCGGTAAACTATGATTTCCCTTGATGTAGCGTAACATTACTCTTCCTTTATTTACTAATTTCGTCTATAACATACGATTTTCATTCTGCAATTCATAAAGATCTTTTATATCATTCAGACGACTCGAGATTGATTATTAATACTGCCTCTTTTTAATTTTCGAATTCTTTATTTTTCATTCGAACTACTTTTAATTATTCTTTATATGATTTACTCAAAGAAGCTGTTCCTGCAATTTCACTATTTTTGCTTTTGATATTTTTTATGTATTCCTGTGCTTTTTTTTACTTCTTCAGAGAGCAAACTGATTCTTAACTTAAAAGCCCCAACTTATATGTATAATTTTTAAACAGTCTCGTGTTGCTCACCATTAGCATCCTTCAATCTAACGTTTAAATTTCTAGTTTCCTTTTGAAGCGACAAATTGTCCATCTACAATTAATCCATTTCCTTACTTATCTAGTCTTCAATTCTAGTTATATCCTGCTTAATAATGGTGATTGTATTACCCCGTATGGTTAAAGTTTTTGAACAAACACTAAAAAGATAAAGTCGTACTTTATGTCCTCTTTCACGATAGTAACAGGTGATCTTTGGGGATGTCTCTATACTCCCAGTCCTAAAATATTGCGCTTGATATCTTGAATTCCAATTGCAAACGAAAGGTTGTTTCTTTTAAAGATTAAGCATTTCCTTTGCATAACTTTTCTATTTAGGAAAAGGCAATTTACATCTCTTATCTTCCCATGTCTCCCACTGTTTCATTAAATTAAAAGATCTGCGTCTGGTTCGAACGCTTTTATATTCATTCAATTTCTCTGACAAAAGGGATAATAATTTCGCGCATTCATCCGAGAAGTGTTCCCTGAACTCGGAGGGAACTCGCTTCTTAGTCGGTGATGACCAAATCTTTCATATTCTCAAAAGTATTCCCTTCAAGTTCGTCAATCCACTCCTGAAAGTAATTATTTAGTTCAAAACCGAAATCTCTCTATGCTTTCTCAGGGCTCTTCTGGTGCTGAACGAACGTCTTTCTAAATTCCCCTGAACTTCATTTCAATCTTTTCAATGGTATACCCTAAATATGTGTTTACAACTACACCCTTAATATGTGTGCAATTGTCGAAATTCTCTTCAGATTCCCTAGCAATTAGTTGTACTAAATTAGAAGGTACCACGGGTAATCCGGAAAACCAGTCCTTATAGTCAACATCAATTCTCTTCGCTTGTCTTTCGAACAAAGACGAATAAAGTGATATATCGTTCTTCTTTGGATCTAACCTCGGCGTTATATTAGCCAATTCATGACATGGAGTGCAACAATTTTCAAGTTTCTCGTTTACAGAACTGTCCCAATATGTTTTCCCAGTAGTTCTCTTCCTTATTTTGCCAATTCAAATTCCACTTCTCGTTCCATTGTCTTTCTTCCATTTGTCTTTCCTCCTTTTTCCTTTGTCTTTCTTCCTGTTTTCACTGTCTTTCTTTTTCTATCCGGACACCCTCTATCATTTCCAATAAGAATTTGGTATCTCCCTCACTGTAGTGCTTGTTATTCGGTGTTAAGTTGATTAAATCGATCCTCTCCTAACTCCGTTGACAGAGAGTGTAGATGTAAAGACCTTTCTACTTATCATCAAAAATTCCATGTTTATTATTATGCACTATGGAGAAAATAAACAAGTCTAAATATAGTGAGACTAATTAACTAAAAAATTGAATTAAAATTATTCCTTTTAATTTTAGCCAAATGTTCCACAAATTAATATTTTTAAAAAGTTCTAAAATAGTATAATTATAAAAGTAAACGATGAAATACTAAGAAATGGACTATAGCAAACTTTTCCTATATTAAAATTGTAGGAAATGATAAATTATTCAATGAATATATTTAAGCTTAATATAATTAAAATTGAAGCAGTGGATAAAAACACTGAAAAGTGATCCAGTCAGCAAAATTGATCCACCTAAATCAATAGCCTCTCGGTTAGCTATTTAAATACACTCAACAATTAAACGAATTAAACGAATAAATAATATTACGTGGAATACGGATTAGCAGACGATTTCCTTTCATATCAGAACAAATCGAACTAAACGAACAAATAATACTATGAGGAAAACAGAATAGCAGACGATTTTGCTTCTTATCACTACTTCAAAATTGTGCATTAACACTTTATTTATTACTTTTTTTACTGTTATTTATTTTATGTACTATTTCTGTAATATATTTCATGGAATAAAATTTTGTAAAATGTTTTTTTTTATTTCATAAAGCTGTCCAAAACAATTTTTAGAAATCCCTTTGTTTCCAAGCCTTATTTTATAAAAGGAATTCCAAGTGTAAGAATAATCAAAAATACTATCAGAAATTCACTTAGAGGAAGTAAGTTTTCCATTTTTTATTTAATACACAAACTCAAACATTTAATTCACTAGTATACACTATCAGGTTAATATTTTTATGGCAGTGTTGCACTGAATAAAATCTTAATTTAGGTTTAATGCCTCAAAGTTATACAAATATACAATGAAAACTGGCTTTTTTCTGTCACACATATGTAAAGAAATTACAATACACATTGAGTTTAATAACATGACGGTACTGGTATACTAAATAAAATCTTAATTAAGCTTAACATGATAAACTGGGGCACATATAAAATGGAAACTGGCATTTCACTGTCACGCACACACACAAAAAAATTACAGGTATATACTAGAAATAGCATTTACAAAAATAAACGAGAAAAAATCCTTTACAATAATGAGCTGATTTGGCTGCAATTTGATACCGACTGAGTCAGTAAAAATTAGGTTCGTTAAACTGATGAAAAGGTTTGCATATAAAATTAGACTTGATCCAAAAATAACACAATTTATTTAAGAAAAAAATAATTCAAACGTTAAGTAAATCACGTAATGATAATTTAAAGTGGCAGTGGAAGCCAAATACATATTCCAAGTGCAAAAACTCCAATAAAAAAAAAAAAAAAAAAAAAAAAAAAAACAGAACTTTCTCTTCAATCGGCCAGACTCTCCATCATGAACTCGATTCTATCATTTTCCTGTTCGATTATTTTCTCGGCTCGTTTTTCTCAAAACTGTTTCAGCACTTCTGTTGTTAGTTACGTTAGGTGGTTAATTGGCATCATAATGGTTAGCGATCTTTAGATTTCTTTGTCCTCAGATGCTTACTGTCCTAATATAAGTATTTCAAGTTTCAGTTGAAAGGTATATTATTATTATTAGAAAAATTAAAACTAAAACGTTTATCAGAAAAAAAAATATTAGGGATTTCATTAAATTGACGAATTATTACTTCTATCACCAGCTTTATATTAAAAGTAAATACAGTAAGATGTTTCTTAATTTAATCCTTAATATGATCAAAAAACTTGTGCATTAAATCTTATGCAACTACAAAAGAATTTGCAGATGAAAATTTAATTACCTTTTACAGTTTGAACAGAATGCAGATCCACTTTTAAATTTTGTTCTATTTCCTATAAATAAAAGACTCTAAATGAATAGCACGAACAGTACGTTACACTCTCTCTTTCTTCGAAAGGGATACTTTCTTGTGTCAATCTATACCCTTTCTTCTCATTCGTCCTGAAGCATGTCATATAAATATGAATGTGTTTTTTATTATTTTGTTGAGATTGAATGGATAATGAACCACTCCTTTAAGCATCTCTCAAATATGCTTAAAGGAGTGGTTATCCGGAACAGCATCTATTCTAGTAAATACAACCGTTTGAAGTATTACACCATTCGGCTCCCTTTTTCACCATTTCTCGCGTGTTCCCTTTCCATTGATCCCTATTCCACTGATTTTAAAAATAGCAAAGTTTGTGAAAACAAACTCCGAACAGTGCAAAAGTTTTGGAGTGATGTAATACTGTTTTGATTTGCCACATGCGGAGGTTCATCAATCCAAACTGTTGTAATTAGCTCCTTTTTCTTTGAAGAAATTTCCCGGGGAAAGTTGAGCCGAGCATTCCTTTTGATGAAGGTGGCCGTCTTCATAACTGTGCATCTCTTGATTTATGTATGGAAATACCCAGAATTCTGGTTATTTTTGTTACATTTGTATAATCTTGTTAAATCCAATCTGTGATGCATCTCACAATATGACAAAGCCCTGAAGCCTGTCAATTCATGTTGTATTTGATTTTCTTATTCATTAGTTTTTAAGATTAAAATAGTCAAAATATAGTTTCGTGAGTTTTTTTTCTTTGCGCTCTAGTTTCGGGTGGTTTTGGTGCTCCTAAATTTAACCGCCATGGCAAGCAGCTACCTCATCAGGCTGTCCCTGCTGAGAATACAAGCAAAAAAAAAGTTCACTTTGCTGAAATTTAAGACCTTTGACCCTGAAATTTCCTGTAGGGAATGATGCTCATAATGGTCGTGCTCCAAAGCGAGGGAAGAACAGAAAAAACAAATCCCGCACGTTCGTAATGGATTTTTATTTGGAGTGCCTAACCCTAAGGGGTTTTAATCACTGATCTGATTTTAACCTGATTAGTTTACCATATTGCCCATGATTAAAAAATGGATATGTGCATTTATAAAATTTAATTACATTAAAGGATACGTAAGGATTTAAAAAATATGTTTTTAAATTAAGAAGCAGTTAATATGAAAAATAGTTATTCTTGAGATAATAAAACTATTTTGGGAATTAGGGTGAAAAGCGAGCATTATTTGGTGCAGAAGGGTGAGTGAGTACAAGGTCAATTTTAACTGCCCAATCAGGAAGCATCTGCTCAGATTGAACTAATGTTGAATTCATTAAATGTTGATTCAGCTAATCTTGAATTCTAACAGATTAGGGGAATAAATTTCTTTGCAGCTAGTCAGAATTTTTCATGAATATGTGTGATGTGTTGTTTGAAAGTGAAATCTTTATCTAAAAAAAACGCCAAGATATTTGGCTGATTGAGACTAATGGATATGTCTGTTTCCAATGAAAGTTTTTGGTTTTTGTATTTACATAGAAGACGGCCTCTTTTTTTAAGCATTCAGGGTAATTTTCCATTCGGAAAACCAGTCTTCCAAGCGCGTGATGTGTTTATTGATGTGATGCGCGATTAATGTTTCTGTGTTTTGAAAGTATCGCTGTGTCATTTGTGTACATACGGATCATTGTGTTGTGATTTGGTATATCGTTCACGAAAATTGGCAGAAGGGCTGTTCCTAGATGTGAGCCTTGCGGAATTCCTGAGCTTATATTTCTTTTAATAGAATAGGTATTTTTAATTTTACTGTGAAATTTTTATTTTTTAAGTTCGAGTTTAATAAAATAATTAGGTTGGGTGGGGTATTATAATTAATTAATCTATACATTAATCCCGTATGCCAGACATGGTCAAACGCTTTATGGATGCAAAAAAAGATCACCCCCGTTTTTTCTCCGTTTTCCAGGCTTGATTTGATGAATTTCGTAACACGCATTAGTTGGTGGGTGGTTAAGAGCTGTGGCACAATTCCATGCTGTTCAGGAATAATGATGTTATGATTTTAGAGGTGGTCGGTTAATCTATTGAGAATAATCTTCTCTGCCAATTTTCCAAGAATCGGAAGCAGAGAGATTGGTCTGTAATTTTCTACAGAAGTTGGAACTTTTCCTAGTCTTAGGATTGGGACTAAAGAGGCCGTCTTCCATTGACTTGGGAAGTGACCAATTTCTAGCATACGGTTGATTATATTATTAATTTGAAGGATCGCAAGCAGAGGGAGGTTTTTAATTATTTTATTAGTGACTCTGTCATTACTCGATGATTTGTTAATTTTGATTTTATAGATATATTTTATTATTTCAGAAGGTTTACAAGGAGGTAGGGCAGGGGTGTTTTTAAAGTTGTTTTCATTTAAAAAATATAAACCTGAACTATATGTGTTATTGTCCTGTCATGTGTTGGTGTTTGTATGTCGTTTAGCTGAAACTGCTTTTGGAGATAATCAGTGAGTTTTTCTGATTTTACTCGTTAGATTTGAAAATGGAGGGATGTAGATGGTGGTGATAAATATTGGGTTTCCTCTAGGAGGGTTGATAGCAACAACAATTGCCACAGCCACTTTTAGCTGGGGAGTTGGGGTACGGTAATGTGGAAGAATGCTTCTAATTATAATTGCAGTGCCGCTGTGCATTGGCTATATCATTTCTGTAGGTGGTGTAGTTTGTAATTTTGAGTTCGTATGTTGGTCTCAATTGTGCTTCTTGTAGTATAGGACTAGATCGGATGAGTGATTGTCTATAAAATCCCGTAACTCAACCATTCGGGATCTTACACTATCTGCGTTCCTTATTACTATTGTTAAGCCAAGAAGAATAGACATTAAACAATTTAGCAATTGGTACATATACCCAGTAAGAAAATATTAAGTTTATCATTTTTGTCTGGAGTCTTGCTCATTTGTTCGCAAGCACTCACCAGACCTGGATAGAATTGAAAAAAGCTTTCTAGCTCTTTTATGGCGTCAGACATTGTAAAGCCTGCATTAGATTGAATATTTTCTTGGATAGTTTTATTTTTGATTCTTCTTGGAACAGCTGTTTCGGTTATTTCCCCGTCGAGTAGCGCCCTCTGTTGTTGCTGATTAATTTAAGTGCTTGTGTATAAGTTACATTTGGTCTAACTTCGTTGCTTCCGATTATTTTGTTCTTGTTGAGTGTTTTCGTGGTTGTTTCCCCTTCCTAAGTTTGGGAAAAGAGGAGCAATCTTCCACCGAGGCTACGTGGCAAAATTACTACAGTTGATACATTAAGGATTATTTTGTTTAGTTTTAATGGTTCATTCAGGAGTACTGTGATTTTCACCACATTCGAGGCATCTTGTCTTCATCTCATAATTAACTGAGGAGTGATGAAAATAGTTACAATTGTAACATTGAGTGGCTTTTGGTTTACGCTTAAAGTCCTCTATTTGAAAATGCATA
The DNA here is from genome assembly GCA_019974015.1 of Nephila pilipes. Taxonomy (NCBI): domain Eukaryota; kingdom Metazoa; phylum Arthropoda; class Arachnida; order Araneae; family Nephilidae; genus Nephila; species Nephila pilipes. The sequence goes on along the minus strand of BMAW01009550.1, from coordinate 53,891 downwards.
TAGATCATTTGTTTAATGGTAAGAATATCTATGGCGTTTTCGGATTTACGGATTTCATTTAAGTAAATTAAGAGGTTGCTTGGTTTTATATCCCTTTAGTTGCGCTTCCTTCTCGACTATTATTCCTTGTTGAGTGAGGGAGACTTTTATTTTTTCTATATTTGAATTAGATGAAAGTCCTTTAATGATAATCTTTTGTGGCTTCTAATTTTGCGGATGAGGGACATAAAATTATGCTTTCCTTTCTCGCAGGTATTTAGTAATCACCCTGTGCTCATCGGACGAGTCGGGAAAGATTGTTATGTAGCTTCCTGATAATTTATTTACGGATAGCAGTGCAATTTCCTGGATATTTTGCAGGATTAAATCATAATAACTAGAAAGTCTGAACATTACTGGCTGGATTTTATTAGAGGTTGGAGTAATAGCCTCCTCAACGTCTACCTGATTATTAATACAAAGGGTATTAAACTAATTCGAAATTTCGGTAATAGTCGTATTTTTAACAATTTTTGGTTGTTTTGCAGTTTTTGTTGGCAATTTAAAGCCGTTATCAGTGTTGACGTCTAGTTCACGTTTTTTTTATTTTGAAAAGTTGAGTTTAAGTTTAAGTTTGATAAATGAGCGTGATGCAAACATCCGGTTAATGGGCAAGTTCAACTAAGGTTAAACTCAGCTTGAATTTTGCTTCTTTCTTCCTTAAATCCAATCAGGGAGTTTTTTGTTTCTTTCAGATCACCCAGTCCGTATAGGAGCGGAAATGAAGGTATGGTATTGACCCTTGTCTTCATTTGGAATATCGCTTCATTCGTTTATACTAGTTGTCTGATAGCCATATTTAAGTTCTCACATTTTCATTTATCGTCTGTTGAGGGAACTAGTTTTGTCACTTTGTTCTGAAACACCTGCAGCTGAATAAGCGAAATCGTACACATAATAGGGGAAAAGCTTGCGTGCATGAATAGAATCCATTACTTCATCATAAATTACCGGCAGCATGCACTACATTATAGTTGGTGGTAATCTCCTTTTAATAATGATTACTTTTTATATTATTGGAATTTAGCAAATTTTTTAAATTTTTAAATTTAATTTTGGTTTGTAAAAATTGTGAACCAGTGACCTAAGCTCTATTGTGTTCAAATTTTCACGCCCGAGGGCTATATCAATAATTTCACAAGAGTGCACGGGGCTCACATCTGTCAAATATATAGTGGAATCAGAAAATTTATGCAAAAAAGTGAGGTTTTTTTACCAGACTACAATGGATTTTTGAGGCAGATAACGTGTTACAGAATTATATATATATATATATTGGTTCCAAAAATATTCAATGGAAGCCGAATTAAAACACATTTTAATTTCTTAAATTATGAAAAAAGCATTGAAAGTGATTCTACAGAACGATGTAAAAAAATACATTATTTACAATAAAAAAAGAACTTATTTTACTTGCGGGAGATGGAAGTTATTTCAGTCTTAATAGGAAACTTCACATTGTTTTTTCTTGATTAAAGCTTCAGTATCCGGTTTATTCTATATTCTTGTAATATGTAAAGTATTCTCCAAAGGCCTGATTTTTTAGCCGTTTTCTTGTTTTTGATTTGAAATATATTACTCATTTTACTAAATAACGGCTTACATAAGTATGTACTTCCAAAGGTAAAAGTCACAAACAGTGCATGTTTACGAATTCCTGGATATTTGATATATACGAATTCCTGGATTCGAACAAACCAAGGAGAATTGGCTATTTTCCTAAGCTGAATATTTTGGAAGACAAGCAGTCGTTTTAGATGTATAGTTACAGCAGTCCCCCAGATGGATCATGCGTGCAACATGATTGGTACCAGAATATATTTGTAGAACAGAGTTTCGTGTATGATAGCTAGCTAACTCTTGTGAGACATTAAGAAAGCGAGCAAACGGCTAAATCCCGTAGCCTTTTTGTGGACTTTTCCAATATAGTGGGCAAAAGTTAATTTTGCGTCTGGAAAGAACCTTAAATATATGTAATCAGTTATACAGGGGATGGGTTGATTGAAAATGGTGACTGTTGGAAGTTGCCCATTCAGTGTTGAAAAGAAGAGATAAAAAGGCAAATAAAATCAGAAAATTACATTTCGAAATCATAAGAAAGCTAATATAATTAAATAAATTTTAAAAAAATCGAACTGTTATACTTCTTGATATGCTTCAATACAAAACTAGGAATAAAAAATTACTAACAAATAGAAACAATAAACGATAAAAAAATGAAGTGTAATATTTGTAAATTCTGAGCATGGCTTATGATAGTTTTGCAGGCTTAACGTCGAGTTACATGCCCCACAATTTCTTACAGAAAATGTCACAGAAAAATGAAACATCTACAAAACATACCATAAGCAAAAGACCCAAGCAATAAAAAGCAACGAATATATGAAAAAAAAAAAAAAGAATTACCCATACATGAAAAAAAGACATTACAAAATTAAAAGAATCTAATTAAAGAAAGTTTAAGAACATACAAAGATATTTACCAAAAAAACAACAAAACATTTTAACAACAAAATATAAGTATTTTTCTGCTATTAAAACCTAATTAAGCATTGATATCTCTGAGAGTAAAAATTATACTATAGCAAAACTTTAATTTTAAGAGATTTAGAAATAGCATCAAAAGAAATAAAATTCATAGAACATAAATAGAAGAAATATATTGAGAAACGCAGTTATAAAGTTAAATAAACATATTTAAAACAAGGATAAATTAATAATTTATATTTTAACAAAGAAGAAAAACTAAAAATTAATATTACTATATTTCAATTTCTCTAAACAAAATTATAAGGAAAATTAGCATGCATATATATTTCCTCAAACTTAGCCTGTGTTATTAAAACTCTCTTGAGTTTGACATCCCTCTAATATTTTTCAAAATTTGGTTTTAAATTGTAAATTTATAACATAAGAACACTGAAATGAGGGCACTTTATTCATATTTATTATATATATTACTCAAAACTTTGTTATTTTCCAACACACACACACACACACACACACACACACACACACACACACATATATATATCTGTGTGTGTGTGTGTGTATTCTACTGGCTATTCGCATTGCAACACTATGAAGGAAAGCAAATACAAAGACAAATTTTGCACGTAAATAGTATGTTATGAAGAAAAAATGATTAAATTGGCAAGCAGTTTGTGGGTTTACAGGTGTGCGAAATTAGTAGAAGTAGCTATCACTCTTGGTAACTAAAGCGGCCCTTACCCGGTTAGGCATGGAAACAAATTAAACTTGTATGACAGAAGTGTGAAACTCATTTCATACTGCTTCAAGTCTGTGCTACACTTCATCAAACGTGTTAACTGGTTACGGGTAGCGGTGTTGTCTATCATCAATTCATAATTCAATGTTTTCATTTGGTGACAGATCTGGACACCGTGTGGGCCAAGGAAACAATCAAATATCCTGTGTATCGAGGAAGTTCAGAACACAACGTGCAAGATGTAATCTTGCATTATCTTGTTGGAAGATGGCTTTGGCAGGACTCGAAGTTATGCACTACTACTGAATGTAGGATGTCTGAAACGTAAAAAAAAACTGGGAAAATTACTATCTTTCCGAATTATAAATGTGTGTGTCGTGTATCCAATTACTGCCCAAATGATCACACCAGGTGCAAGGCGCC
>BMAW01009550.1:0-25200 GCA_019974015.1 Nephila pilipes | reverse complement strand
ACTTTGGATGGATGCATGGATCTTAAGAAAAAAAATTAGTCAACTTTTCTATAGCATTTTATAGCAGTTAAAAATCTTGTGTTTTATATTATTATTATTTTATAATTATTTAAAATAAAGCTATATTGATTTCTTACCTCAAAATACGAGTTTAAATTGATTTAATAAAATTGTTACTTTATTAGAACTGCATTACTGATTATTGACCATAATCCTCATAGTTTTGATCATCGTGCATGCAATGCTATATAAAACAAATGGCATCAGCACAGTTTCATAATTCTCAAAATAATTCCCTTTTTCGTGAGAAGTATTAGAATGTTATATAAAACATTTTAGTTAATATATATATATATATATATATATATATATATCGTTAAGTCTTAATTACTACTAAAAGTATTCGCTATTAAACTTAATTTTTTTTCTTATTCTTTAATCTTCTTTTCAAAATTACTATTCAAAGTAATACATTTCTCCCAGCATTTCTTGACCTTTCTCAAAGGCCGTCATAAATACTGATTCGTATGTATAATAAAGTATTTTAAATGATAGTATTGTTATTATGCTAGTCAGAGGGTATTTCCATTTATTATTGCATACCAAATGGCCATTGTTTCTACTTTCATGGCCATTTTTTAAAAGTACAACATGACTTAGAATCCGAACTCCATCTAATATTCAGTGTTTTGAATGTTGGGACCAGTATTAGCGTTGTAAATTGGATGTGAAAGGGGGAGGGCTAAATTCATAGATAGTAAAATGTATTGGGGTTCAAAGAATAGAAAGGGCATAGATTCGCAAACTAAATTTTGAAATTTAGCTCCAAAGGTAAGTAACATTTCACAGTTGTTCCAATTTATTGTAGTTTAGTTTTGAAAATTTTGTATAATAGTTTTTAAAAAAAAATTTGATTGATGCTCTTCAAAATATTTTTTATCAAAGAAACAACACTACAAATATATTTTCAGTAAATAGAAGTATGTTATTTCAAGAATTCTCGAATTAAAATGATAATTTTATTAAAAAGACTATGGCTTATTTAAAATAAACACACACAAAAAGCGATGACTTTCGAAGATCCAAGTTAGTTTATTCAAGACCTTGTTCCGTATCAGTTTATACACGAAAATATGCAAATGAAATAATAAAGTTTACTCTTGTGTATTGCTTGTGCTGAAGAATATTTAATAAGATTTTAAAAGCAATTCAATTCATTATATTATTGATAAAGTAATACAATAAATAAAGATTACTAATGTTTATTAACAATACAATGACTAGTACTAAACAGACAAGGGAAGAAATTATTTTATTAAGCACTGCCCTTTTTAACCAGTATCGCAAACAATTTTTTGCCACGTAAGTTGCTAAATGAAGAGCATTCGAACCAATAGAATGATACACGACGTAAAATAATTTTTTCTCAGTCATATGAACAATCTCTCTGTTTTAAAACAATGTTAAGTGCCTTTGTTTGTGAAGGCATTGATTTCCTCACATTCCTTCATCTTGACTATTTTTCCAGACCATGCTGCATATTACAAAAAGCCCCCGGCCCGCCTTTATAAAGCGGTTGACCATAATAGGACATGAGTCTAACAAGAGTGCTTTGATAAATGCCATCTCAGGTATCTTCACGAAATAATCTTTTTGTACTTTTCGTTACCTGTGTATCAGAAAAATAGTGTGTATACAATGTGATAAAAATTAAAGTCTAACAGGATTAAATATTATTTTCGCGTCAACATTTAGGGTTGCTGATACCTGTGCCAAATTTTAAGTTTTGCTTTTTTTTCTTTTTTTTTTTTTTTGTATAGCACGCCCAGCTATTGAAAGAGCAATAATTTTTTTTAATTAAAGAAATATCAAAGAAGATAATTAGTTAATGAGATAACATGGTTTATATAATTTTTAATTAATAATTCCTAAATTTTAGTTGACTAAATGAGAATAGAGCATTAGTTTTTCCCTTATTAGTTAGAGGGCTGCCAACCACCACCACTGGTTTGTGCTGATGAATATTGAACAGAACTACATTTAAGCGCCCTCATACAATATGCCATAGAAATTATGGATGTGGGATACTGCCTTATTGTAATCATTCTTACTTTAGAATTATATTTAAAAAAGTAAATCAAAATTAAATAATTATGAAATGTCTTGAATAAAATAAATCATTATAGCAACATTTTTAAAAGAAAATTCAAATTCTTTCAATTTATATATTTCCTAGTTTCATTAATTTTGTCTATTTGTGTGACTGATTATTTCAGAAATGTATCAGTTCTTCATGAGTGCTAATACTTTCAAATGTTTCAGATACTCTCCCGCTCTTTACAGTAAAGATATGCAAAGAAGTAGGGATGTTCCTTGTCAGTTCAATACGGAAAAAGAGTGTTTCTGTCCTCATCTCAGACTTTCTTGAAATTGGGCACATGTGTTCTATTGGTATAAACTCGAAAAATATGAACGTTTACTGAGATATGTTAATTCATTTTTGAAATGCTATAAAGGCTTTCCTAATTGATTTAGAGACATGAAATAAGTGTTAATTTTATGGCTTTTACGCTCTTTCTTATGATATGCAAAATTATAAGGATTAAGATAACTTTATCAAAACCTAGTATGAAATTGTTTATTTTTTTCAAAAAGAACATATTTTAAAATTTGTAATTTATTTCCATGAATAGTTTATGGTATGAATCACAGGGCAAAATGCAAATTTGGAATAATAATGGCTTCGTTACTAAGCAAATTGAACACTGAAGCTCCTATTCGTTAAACAATATTTTTAATAAAATAATAATAAAAAGTAAAATTAATTAAGTATTAATAAATCATAATAATAACTACTATTGATATTAATATTGTATTTATTGTAAATTAATAATTATAATTATTCCGAACAATTGTAATTCATAATTTGCAACTGTTGTAATGAAATAATGCAATAATAAAAGAATACAAAAGTAATTTAACATAAATTCAATATCATTTTTTTGCAATAGTCTTTTATATCAAAAGTTTCAGCCCTTTTAAACTGGTTGTAAGAAGTTGAAAAAAGTTTGAACTGGTTATGACATTTAGGTACCTTACTGACCTTACTGAAGATTATAAAAACTCTCACACAGTGAGTACAGCCCTTCCTAAGTGGATGTATTCAGAGTAGGTGTATTCAGGTCCCAGTTTAACCCTTTGTTATATATTTGAAAGAGAAGCACAAAGTTCAGCATAATAGTGATGTGTAATAGTTCACGATTCCCTGGTAAACAACACAGGTGTTGCGTATATTTTTCAAAAAAAAAAAAAACTCTAAGCCGTTCTAACAGCCAAATCAGAAAAATTTCCCAAAAGGAGTTCATGTTTTTAGAAGAGTTTACTGCCCCTGTTTACCTTCTAAAATAAGCTTCTAACTCCTCTGCTTTCATGAGGAAGATTTTAAAGTGGAAGGATGGTGGTTCTTTTTACAGCAGCGCACAGCAAAATGCCTTGCGACTAAATAAGTGGTTCTATAATGAGACTAGTTACTTGTGCCAGTATGCAAAAACACTATGAAATTCATATCCAAATCACATAACAACTTTTTGAATAAGCAGTAGATAACATTACCAATGTAGACTTTGCATATTCAACCCCTAGAAAGATACGGTGAATCGGATTGTTCCTTTAAAATTCGCTTTGATCAAGCTTTTTTTTTTTATCAAAGCAGCGAGCCAATATTATGCATTCATTCCCAAAACTATATAACAAGTTTTTGGGGGAAACTTTTCTATGGATTCAGAAACTTACAAACAGCATATGGTCAAAAAATTTTGATAAACTTAAAACAGCTGACATATATGGCTGTACAACTATTGTCTATGTAGCAAACTGGTAACTTGGGTATGTTTTACATCAAAATGAAGAGCTTGATGAAGTAAAAATAACTTTTTTAATCCACACACACACAGTTGGACACTCCACATCCTTCTTATATCAAAAAACCATTGATACTCTATGAGTCTCAGTAATTGATTTCTTTACTAAAGTGAATCCTGTGACTATCACAAGAAGAATTTTTGTTCTAAGTGAAATTAATATGTACCAAACAAATTATTCCTTTTCAAACTCAAAATGATAAACTTATCATTTCACTTAATACTAAGTTTTATTAAGGAATCATTTTTCACATCAGTGTTTTTATTTATTTTCATGAAAATGTCGATATTAGCATAGTTGTATTAATCAACATGAGTGTAGAGTTGATTATGTAGAGATGGAGCTTCAATTCTTTTCAGCAGTGAAGCTTTTATCATGCCATATTTATATGTTGCCCTTTTTTCATTTGGCTATTATGAAAGTAAAACAAAATAATCAATTTGAATCAATTTTTCAAATTAATTTCCAACATCAGGAAATATAAAATACACTAAATGTGAAACCATAGGAAATTGATAAAAGTTCAAATCCTATTTTTTTCTAAAAAACGGTCCAGTGGAATAATAAAGGCTTCTGCATTGTAAATTAAGAAGGAATTCAAGTGGTGTGGTTACAAACTTAGCTAATTAGATGTCATTATTGTAATTTAAAAGTTTGGGAGCCATCATTAGTAACTTTCCTATTATTCTACAGAGATGTTATTTTGAAAACAATCAAAAATATTAAACATCCACTAGGAATATGATCTATAATTTATTTAAGCGACAATAAATTAGGTTCACGAGTAGCATTACTGCTGCACAGAAACTCATGCTCCTAAGGCTACTGCTGCCTTGGTTTCTCCAGCAAACGATTGCAGTCCCAAACTAGCAGTGAACATATTGTTAATAGACGATGTAATATTTACTGTGGAAAGTGTGTGTAATGTGCACAATCTACCTCTGTAGGCTCATTATAGTCTAATAACCGCTTTGCTCCATAATTATCAACATCGTTGCAGCACTAACATATGGGTAGGTTAGCTTGTTGACAAATTGATTAATCACTACATGCTTCCATCCAGAATGTTTGGAGTGAGCTATTACAATTTCTTGCCTTATTTCCAATCACAGCTGCTGAACAATATATATCTCCATATGCAGCAGTGTATGTAGTTTCAGCATCATGGTACTTCAATATGTTTCTGTCATTTTGTATTCCAGCACGTGGGCGATACATTTATCGGGGGATGGATTGGTCACAGTTGACCCATTCAATGACTAATCTGATTTCCATACATATTTCTTAGGGATTTCCTTTTGTTGAGCTACGTATAAGACTTAATGTATGAAATTAGACATGAATCTTATAACATGCACCATTGCTGCAAGGACTTTATTGGGACACCCAACATTTATGCAAACGCTGATTGCTTGATGTATGTGTTATCATGAGGCCTGTATTGCATCTTCAAGTTGGAAGGACTATATTGTATCTTAAGACTAAAAAGGCTGTATTTCATATTCTGACTGAAAAGAATGCATTGCATCTTTAGGCTGGATAAACTGGATGTTACCAAAGAGAGGTGTCCTTCAGTCTTTTATCAAAACTAATGGGAGAGACAAAAATCGGATAGCCTAACTGTATCGTAGATATACATAAAAATCTATAAATGTTGCGTTTCTCATCATTACAAAAGGAGAAAAGCAAGCAGAAAGAATACATCTTAAGCCATGGAGGCTTGGAGAATTTTGCATTGAGAGCAACGAGTTTTTCATTGTTAGTAATAAATAATTTATGTTTTAAGTTTCTGGTTGTGGTAGCAGTGTGTAGAGCACCTGAGAGTATGTTATTACTTTTTTTGCGTTTTAAAGAGAGAACAAAAATATATTACTTTTTACTCGTCAATTTTTAGAGATATTCTTCGGAATTTGTGTTTAATATCCCTTTATATAGAATATTTTATACTCATTTAAAGAGCATTTTATACTCATTGAGAGCTATCATACGGCCTTAGAGCACTTAATAGTGAATACGTACTTATAATATTTAAGGCATCTCGCATCTAGAACAGTACTGGTATCTCGTGAGTAAATTATTTCCGTTTCCTTTCTTTATAATTGAAGTGTTTAAAGCAAAATGCCCTCAATGTAGAAAGTTATTTACTAAGTCGCTGCATGAGTTTGAAAATATAAAAGTTTCTTTATCAAAGCATGAAAAGCTTTCAAAATTAAAATTATGAGAAGATAAAGCGAAGATAATGCTTTAAAATGAGGAATTTGTTAGAAAGGAAATATTAAATTTTGAGGAAAGGGAAGATGTAATTAATAAGGATTTTGATGAGTCTGAATCTCATACTGATAAATGGAGAATGCTAGAACCTAAGTTTTCAGTTCTTATAGTTAATAATTACTGTAATATCATTATTTCCGTAAATAGAGTATCTAAAATCTCATAGCATCAAAACCTTTAATTAAAATTGATATTGTTTGACGAAAATATTAAAAACTAATTAGGAGTTTGGGGACTATTAAGAAGATTGATACCGATACAAATTTAGACGATTATGATAAATTTGTGTATTTACAACAGACAATGGAGAAATGATCGTACGCCAAAAAATTATTCAAGAGTTCCCTTCTGGGTGGTGAAAGCTATCATAAGGCATTAGATCAATTTTTTGTTCGCTATGGGAAGGTTTGGTTAGGTTTATTAACGTCGCACTAGAAGCAACACGAGGGCTATTACCAAAATTTCCAAGGGGACCGAGCTCACGCAAAGGGTTCAGAGCTGCAAACAGGCCTCCCGGGAGACATTCGCCTATGCACTCAGCATTTATCGACAAAATAACATAATATTTTATATAATTTCGATATCAAGGTTAAATAAAGTGTATAAGGTATTTACTCAACAGAAAATGTGCATGACAGAAACACTAGAAGAGGAAAAAATCTAACAGATGCAATTTTCTGGCAGAAATAAAATGCATAACAAGTTAAATGGCACAATACAAAAACGTCCACAAACTCGTGAACAAAAATGAAATGTTCTGCAAAGGAATGAACATGTATACAATTACAGCTACTAAATAAGGAGGGGTATTAGTGAGGGACCTCATAAATTTGAACTTCCGGTTAAGTGACGAGGATGACACCTGAGCTGGCACCCCTGTTCTAACTTCCACACCACAACAACAGGAGGACTTTGGGCCTAGGTAGATTTAACATGCATCAGCCCCAGCTATATGGTGGGTCATTTGTGGCCAAGGCTTGAACCCACGACTCTACGAAAATCTCCGGCCACGATTCCGAAACCATGACCACTAGGCAACCGCGGCCACTTTGATATGGGGAAGAAGATCTCTTGATGGAAGCTGATGTTATAGATTTGCTTTATTTAGTATTAGAGGAAAACTCAAAATAGAAGTTTTTCTAAAGAAAATTGTAGGATAGAATAGAAACGAAAATTCGTGCATTTAGAAATTCTTTGTGTCTTGAGAAACAAATACGCAACTATGTAGTATTACCTTGTTGAATCACCTTTACTTCATGAAACTCATTGCGCGTATCAAAGATTTCGAGTTTCAAATCGTAAACGCAGAGAACTAGGGTCAGAAAACAAAACAATGAAGAATAAAGTTTCTTCCTATCAAACTGATTTAAATGGATTACTTTTATTTTTTCTGGAAGAAATTGAGGGAGAAAAGTGAGTGTCTATTGCCAATAAATCTTTTGGAAAAAATTTATCGTCTAAAAGTTACAGTTCGAAAGACACTAATTTTAGATTTCGTGGAAAACCTCCAACAATTCCTTCTCTAACCTCTTTAATTTCAACAGCAAGACATAGCCAGTGTTGTACTTTTTGTTCCGGAACTCACTGATCTTGCGACTGCAATAAAGTGCAAAAAATATCAGTAGAAAAAAAAAAAAAAAAAAAAAAAACAAAAAAAAAAAAAATATAAAAAAAAATTTAAAAAAAAAAAAAAAAAAAAAAAATTAGCCACCCAAAGTGCGCTTCTTTTTATAAATGTTATTAAATTACTCATTTAAATATATATATATGAATTAAAATAAACAATGAAATATCGAGAAATGAACAATAATAAACTTTTCCGATATTGAAATTAAAGGAAATTATAAATTATTAAATTGATTATATTTAAGCTATATATAATTAAAATTAGAGCAAACAATAAATTAATAAATTGAATATCATCTCAGCTAAATGTAAATAAAATTGAAGAAAACGATTAACAATTCAAAAGTGATCTGGTATGCCAAAAGTCATCCAGCCAAACAATATCCCCTTGGGTGGTTAATTATTGTTCAGAATAATCGCAACAGTTCTCTTTGTCTAGATAAGTGCCATAGGATAGATAAATGCCCGGATTAAAGCGTCGTATATTGTTTGTGGTAGAAGACACCATGATCGTTTGTGTCTCATCTTAAATTTATTTACTTAAATAATCAAGTAAAATCACATAAACTCAAATGTAAATTTATTAAAATTTATTCTCTATTCCTTTTTGAACTTCATGTAAAATTCTCATTCACACTTATTTTTTCTTAACTCCTGGGCAAGTGTTTTAACCATGTTCTGTCTCATCCTAAAATAATAGCACTTTCTTGGGTTCAAAGCCCTAGAGGATGATGCTCCCCAATAACTAGAATTCCGCATCTGAGCATTTGTTTAGAAATAATCACACTGAGTCCAAATGCCAAAGTATTTCCACTATTGTAAGGAAAGAAATGCTACAGAGTTCCCCATGCAGATGAAACGTTAGTTAATTTATCAAAGTCTCCAAATGTTCAACTTCAAACTACTATGGTCACCCAGACGGGTAATGGTTTTCAACCTCAAATACGTGCTATTATACTTCAGGCTTCCCAGAGATAATTTATTTTAAACAGCACTGCGGCAGAAATGAATTTCAAAAAATCGTATCAAGAGAAACTGCCATTCATTATAGTTATAGTGGAACTTCAACCGATATAAAGGAACACGATATTTTCACCACATTTGTGTCCAAACCTGACGGAAGCTATCGATGCAACTTCAAAACCTTTGGTCAGGATGTAATTTGTGGTAATATACCTCCAATAATTCTGAATAATGAATAGAGAAATTAAAGATAAAAGCTATCCGCATCAACTATCGAGGCTTTAATAGCGAAATTTTAATAGCGGCTGATATAGAGGGTAAGTTAATAACGGGAGGTTCCCAACTTCTCGCCTGGGGTCTTGCTGCTATTGAGACAAAACTAGGTTGGATAGTATTGAGTAAAACTACAATTCTGAAATCTCAAATAATTCAACATTATTGGTAATATCAATGTTAAATAAAGAAGTATTAATATCAGATTTATGGGTCTCGATTCACTTGAGATTTTAGAATCCTCTGTAAAGAAGAATTAATAAGAGTTACCAGATGCTGCTAGAGATCATTTTAAACAGTGTTCTTAGGTTTTAGAAAGGAATGCAATTGTATTAGTGGATTTGAGATAAAAGGGAAAACAATTTTTCTATGAGACAGAAATAAAAATAAGATCGTTATAATATGAAATGAAAAAACTTTTATGTGATATTATCAAATATATGTAAATATTATGATTTTATATTATGTTTAAGTTGTGACTGAAAATTAAGTACTAGTGATGGTATTGTCAGAGAAATTGTGGTCGTGGTAGCCTTGTTGCCATAGTCGCGGACTCGTGGTGGGCGGTTTTCGTCGAATCAAGGATTCGAGCCCTGATACCTTTAAAGCCCAGTCGTTAAGTGTAGCTTGTGTACATTAAAACTGTCTAGGTCCAAAGTCCAACCATTGAAGGGGCAAACTTGGAGAGGGAGATTCTAGATCAGGTGTCGTCCTCGTCACTTGACCGAAGTTCAAAATTACGATACCCGTAATTTGAGTCTGATAATCCAACTCAAAGTCCCAAAAAGGTATGTATCACGGATGAAGCGTAGTAATTTTATGCTATTTCAGAATATTATCTGTCTGAATATTGTATGTATTGTTATCCCTTTTAGAATTATTAATCATTTATTATATCTGTCTTTATTGTTATGATACTGCGAGGATGGTTCCCTGCAACATTCCTCTTTTAATGCAGGAAAGACATTTACATAGAGTTCGTCGAATACGAAAGAAAGTTTAATCAATGACACTTCAATATTTGCGACAAATTTGTCGACCATGTTGGAGATTTGGCAGGATACAGCGACTTTGATGGAAAACACCTGCATTCATCGTTAACTGGACTCACAGTCTCAGGAAGAAAACCAGGGTTTCTTCGAAAGATCATTTCACCATTCCAGTAACCTCAGTTAAAAATAAGAAATTCTGAAAGGGTTGAAAGCTGGGATAGATCCAACTCCGCTTAAGAAACGATTTTTCATATATTTATAGTTTTGTGTCTGTATGTGAACAGTTATAGATTTGGATAGATTTCAGCTCTTATGATGAATAAAATTATGAAATTTTCATCGACTTATAAATAATTCATGTGTCATGATCTCGTGATATCTACGTCTTTCCCAACGATGTAAACAAGTTTTGTATTCATTTGTTTGGAACATCATTTGTGAAATGTGTTATACTACATATGCTAATGTTACTCCCATTTCAATACGTATGTACTACAATTTAATTGTTTGAGAAATTATCATCCAGGTTTTTATATGTCTTCCGGTTTCAAAATAATTGTTTTAATCTTAATTTTGTATTGCTGTAGCTTAAAGGTTCTTCTATCAACAAGCTAAATTGGTGGTCTCAAATTTATTTGGTTTACACTCAAACATTTTTTTTTATAATTATGAAAACATCCTTATATAACTGTGATATTCTAATATTTAAAAAAAAATTTCATTTCCTGCTGTTCTTTGAAATTTTATTGAATAAGATTGTTTGAGGAGTGTTTAGGTGTTTTATGTATTACTACTTATTTTAACATTTCTTTAAATAAGTTGGTAACATTTTTATTTTATATATTGAGAATTTTCAAATTTGAATGAATAATTAATGTAACAATACATAACATAATATTTACTTACACTTTAACACATTCTTATAATTTTTTTTAAAAATGTATATTTGAAAGGTTATATTCTAATATCTACAGATATTTTATATTATATCGTAAGAATTCTTATTTATCAGTGTGTTCAAAATTATTCTCATCTGAACAGTTATTTGTATATCGACTGCATTCTTAATGTTACATTGTATTATATATTTAATACATTTAGTGACAAACTTCGCTTGACTTTATTTCTTGAAAAGGTATAAAATCCAATAATTTTTTAAGACTTGTTATATATCAGCGTGAAAATTGATTTTATATACGTATATATTTGTACATGATGCTACCGTCGAAAAATATGTATTAATTGTTTGGATTTTTATTTTAATTTGATCTAAAATTTGAAAAAAGGCAAATGTAAGCCATGATTAATATTTTTATAACATGACATCACAGTAGTCAAAAAGAAGTGTTAAGAAATTTTAAGATTTTTTTATCCACTTTGCTGCTCTTTTTTATAAATGACTACACAGAATAATGTTCGAGAAGAATTCTTTTTCTTCTTTTACTTCATAAATATAAGTTAGTATAACTTAAACTTTTTTTAAAAGACTGAGAAAAATTATTTATTTATTTTTTTTTACATTTGTTGGTTTGAAATAGTTTTTATACAACAGGTTTCACTTTAATCAGAAAACTGCTACATATCACTTTTCCTTCCAATATTTTGATATGTCGATGATAAAGTAAGAAATTATACAAACGGAATGAAATATTGGCAAGAATAGATTTTCTTCTAAATTATTCTTCAATGAATTGAAGTAAATTATAAATGCTTTTAACCTGGAAAAGTAATACATTTTACAATACACTTTTTTTAAAGAATATGGTTTTATTTTAAATACAAAATGTATGTGTATTTTGGTGGCTATTGCTGTAAAAATTTAAATGATTGGTGCTCGAAACTCAAATTTTATTCCATATCAGGAACTCCAACATTCATTCACACACAATAAATAATAAATCAATTTCATTTGTATTCGATTCCTGATGTATACATTTTCTTTACATATAATTCATTAAATTGTAAAATCATTTATAAGAATTAATCTAGGAAAGAACCAAATAGAACAGATTATGTAAATCTTTTATTCAATATGTGAAACATTTTTATTTACGATCCAATCATTCACATTCATTCATTGAAATCCCGAGCTAAATATTTATTATTTAATTGACTGTGGAAGATAATTCCTATCTAATTGTAAAGTAATTGACACTTGTACATTGTTTATTTACTCAGTTTAATCACTTTTATTAACTTGAAAAAGTACATGAAAAATATTTCTTAAGAAATATGCTCGTGCTGAGATGAATTACGAAGCAAAATTGAAGTTCTTTAGTCTAGGAGAATCAGGAATCACCTTTGCTCGAAATGACAACATAGCAGATTGTTAAGCTGTATGTTGCATTGAATGATAAGAATGAATATCATTTTATTTCTCAAAATCAGATTCTTTTTTTTTTCCTTCTATAGCTCATGCATAATCATTGAGTACTCAATTTAAGAAGTAAAGAACTATAGTATAGTTATATATATATATATATATATATATATATATATATATATATATATATATATATATTCTTATAAATCTTATTTATTATCAATTATATAGGTTCTGGTATGTTTGAACGAAGATTTAATTTGTTGATGCTCATCTCAATGGACTGTAGAACTCTCAAACAAAATCATCACAATTATAGTTCACTTAACTATTTATTACGAACTCCGAGAGCCGATTTCACACACATATTTCCGATTTCACGATGAGTCACAATTTCTCACTTCTGCACTCATTGGCAACTCAGAACACACTCCGAGACACAGACTCTTTTTTACAGGTGGCGCTGCTGCATCAGCTCTTGTGGTTTGGTTCTGCACAATGTGTCTGGTATTCACAGAATTTCAATTTCTGTTTTTCATTTTATATTAAAACATAGAAAAAAATTGAATTTAATTAAAAAATATTAATTTATTCAAGAAAAAGGAAAAGAAATGAGAAGAATCTTAATGATGGAAAATGAATGAATTTGAATAAATATATGTTATTTACATATTCACATATATTTTCACGCGTTGGCAACTTACAATGAATGATACATTTTCATAACATTCGCTAATTTCTCTTTAAAACTTTATAATTAAATTAATTTTATTTACAAAAGAAATAAAAACAATCATTCAAAATAAAAAAAATTACAATTATTTAATTCATAAATCAGTATATAAATGTGACAGCATAATTATGTAAAAAAAATTATAAAAATTGTTTATACACGAAGGATAGAGTCATTCAGAAATACTTAGTCATGGTTTCATTATCATCATTTATTTTTATACGGCATAGAATAATTACGTAGAATTAATTGTAGAATACCTATTGAGGCATTTATTTCTACATGTTAAAACCAACCGTTGACCCAAAGGTGCTTAACCATATTATGAAACAAAAATCTTCTATTTTGAAATACGAAATAAGTATAACCAAAACATAAAGGTAAAAACAACTCAATAATCGTTAGCAGTTTTAAAAAAAAAAAATTTAAGTAAAAAATTATTTCAAACTTACAACACTTGCATATAATAAAACGCCAGAAGTACAAAGCGGCTTATCTTAACAAATTAAATTTAAATAATACAATAAAGCAACAATAAAATTGTATATTCTAAGATTATTTCCTGGGTATAATATAGTATGATTGAACAATGTAAGAATTATCATAAATATATTAATCTAATTTAAGTTACAAGATGTAAACTTCTCGGATGTAAACAAAGCAGTCATGGTCACGGGGTATATTTTGATCAATGAGACTCAATCCGTAATCACAAGTTACGAAACTCGCAATTAAGTCACCAAAGTTAAAAATATAATGATGAAATAATATTTAAGCCATCAGTTTATTTTTTCTTAACCTCGGTTTCGAAAAACCGGATTTCATAGTCAGGTCCAATTAATGGTTAATACAGCCGTAAATTAAGTTTGCCAAAAGTGCTAAAGAGCTGGAATTTAGGTGAAAACTAGATTAGGTTTAAAATTGTGGAATTTTCCCTGTGACATCCCACCTAGCAGGAATAATTATAAATTCCACGAGAGCCTGAGAAAGAACAGTGTGTCTTTGGGAGTCTGCCCTAGAAGAGCAGAGTGTTACTGCGTAAATTTATGTGACATGCGAATTTGTAGGCTGTTGAGTTAAACGTTATTGATACAAATATGACTGTCTTTACAAGTGCTGCTTTTGTTCGTGTATCTTTGTCACTAATCTATATAAGTGCCGTGTTTCCTGTTAGTGAAGTTAGTCTGTCCAAGTATTGCTACCTGGGTGTTGTCTTGTTCACGATATTCATAAATAGTTATTTTCCATTATCATTCGTGGTTGACATGAATTTCACTGACATATACTTAAACAAGATTGAATTTTCGTAACATTGATGTCCGAAGTGAGATTCTGGAGTGAATGCTCTGAGCAGAGAAATTGAGTATAAACTCAAGAAGCTTTTCGCTATGATAGCTGAAATGAAATTAGCTCGATAATAATTAAGTAAAGAATGAATCAGGGCAAGAGTTATTGAAAAATACACGTATATTATTAAGTAAGATAACTGAGTCGAAACAAGCTGAAATGAAAGATCAGTAACCTGAAGTGTGATAGGAATAAATGAAGAAATAAAGGACGAAGTTCGTGTAAAAATATGCGGCATCGGGAAGAGACTTGGACATCATAGGATCAAACCAATCACTTTTAGGCAATCTTGGAACTCATATACATCAGGTCGAGTATCAAACCTTCGACTTTAGACGGCCAAACACCATGGACTCCTTTCAAGATTCAGTGTGAATTGTGAGTTCTACAAAAATTTGCTGGATTGCGGAAAGGCCAATCAATTTTTAGCTTCTCCACGACGGACCAGGGAGGAGATATTACAAGTGATATATATAAGTTGATAAGTTGATGGGCATATCGACTATCAAATATATTTATAATCCCCATTTAGTGAAATCTAGCTTACCCAGTTTTACAGAACTGAACTGAAAACAATACGTCAAAAGTGAGGAGGAAACTTCAGGTGTCATACACGATATACAGTGGGTAACGAGACTGACTTATGCTGAGTGTCCTCTAGATATTAGGGAATGCTGAGTGGCTCAGTTCTTCGACGGTTATATCAGAGATGACAATACGTATATTCAAATCATTCATTCAACTAGATTGATAGATGCAAAGGATTCGAAATAAGTTCTAGTTTAGAGTATGAAGTACGAGGCTGTGAAACTTATTCAAAGATGTCCAGATAAGTTAGATTAAGGGGAAAATAAGACGATACCGGGAAAAAAAGGAAGAAAGGTTTTATATCTCTTCAACATATTATAATAATTGTTAAATGGTCGTCCTGCGGGGAAGAGAGACGCTTCTCAATGAAATCCATATATGACTTGCAAGGAGTCTAATAAATATGGGCACGTGCAGAGAGAGTAGCAAATGATTACATACATCGAGGAAAACTAACTTATGAGAGTCTTGCGGAGCAAAGGCTGCTTTTTATTATTAAAGCCTCAGAAGAAAGTCTGAAAATCTCCTATCTTGGTGGATGGAGACTCAGCCATCAATCAAGTAATATTCAAGACGTTTGTCTTTTGCAAAGAAAGCATTAGATGAATGTCTAGTCAAAAAGAGGGCAATTATTGGTATAATTAAAGAATAGGTAGGACCTTGGGCTTCACCTATTGTTCTCGTTAAAAGGAAAGATGGTTCGATATGATTCTGCTATGACTACTGAAAGCTAAACGACATTACAATAAGGGACAATTATCGAAGGACAAAGGATCGAAAGCGAGAGAATTTTAAATATGTGGAGTATATTTTTATTAGCGAATAAGACATTCATAAGCTGTATAAAAGAATCAAATTTAAATTGTTTTGATAATTTCATTAAATTATTAATAAGTTCATTTTAAACAAGTAAAATTAAAATGTACGATATTTTATTTTAATAATTTCAAGTTATTTATTTCATTGTGTGTGGTTTAAAATTACAATTATAAGACAATAGAAAATATTAGTTCTAGGCGTCTGATGTTTTTCATCCCCTTTGAGGAGAGGGCAGTTAGTTGACCTTGGAGAGCAGACGAAACTTCGAACCCTTCCCCGATGAATCCGAAGAAGTTGACCGATGAAGAAATTTTTGCTCCACTCTTATCAACTAAGTTAAAAAAAATGTCCCAATCGGGTTAGTTATTAAGTTGTTTTAACTATGTCGTTGTTGAAGAGAATTGCTGAATACTCGCCCTTCAGTATTATTGCGATGATTCAAAGAGAAATATTCTGAATGATATTGGAGAGAAAACTCTTTTTCCAGTCATTTCTGTCACTAATATACATCACCTGCCTGTTTTATTGAGTTTCGTCTTAAAGAGTTTCCATTTAGTGTTATCGGTTGTCTCTTTAGTTGAGTGGTGGATCTCATTGACACGGGCTCCGTAACAGGTATATTGCTAGTAATGTTTTATGTGTACTTGTCTTAATTGGACACACATAGGGCAAGTATTTTGCGTGCGAGCAAATCAACCAGTGTTTCTAGTATGGACTGTGATTTAGTTTTTAAGTCCCAACTTCGGAGTTTGATGTTTTCCACTCCGCGAAAGGGGAAAAAGTTGTTTGACCTTGGGATACGAGAGATATTTCGAATCACTCACCTCTGCGTCCAAAAAAGGAGTTGACTGGTCGACTTTTGCTGCATTCGTCGATTTTATCAGCTAGGCTAAAAGAGTCATTCAAGTCGTTTTAGATTTTAAAACGTTTATCTTCTGGCATTGTTGAAGAGAGCCGCGGCAAGTTTATCCAAATTGAGCAAAATAATTTCTTAAACTTAACACAATTGCTTACACATGGGGGTTATATCTTAAGTGACCCTATTTAGACCCCTGTAGAACCCGTTCTGTCTGTCATATTTATGTGAAACATGGTATATATAATATACGGACCATGGGGGAAAGATTTCTCAATTAAAAATAGCTTAAATTTTGACCACCTAATGGCGCTTCTAAGATATTCCTTAGATAAATCGGTCAAACATATAAAGAGACTTGCAATTAAAAAAACACAAAGATTTTAGGAGACTTGCTGGAGAAAATCCTTCTGCGTGTTATTGTCAGAGTTAATCGTACATAAGAAAGACCGAGCTTTACTGGTAAAATTGTTTTATCAGAACGGCAGCAATAGCTTAGCTGCACTGCGGGAATATCGTCATTTAAAGAGATTGCGAAAAGGGCTCATGGCTAATAATGGTTTGAACAAGATGATTATGAAGTTTGTAGAGACTGGAGACTTGAGTGTACTGCCTGGAAAGGGGCAGAAACCAGTTCTGAAGAAAATTGTCGAAGAAGTAGTTACTGACGTTGTCAGAAGAGTTGGCTATTCCGTGGTCGACAGTACGAAAAATTCTGTGATCCATTTTAAAATGAAATCCGTATAAGATCCACGTATTGCAAATGCTGCAACCTCAAGAACACCCAACACACTGTAATTTCACTTGCCGATTTTTGGCGAGAACGGAAAATTCTCAGGTCAGATGAGGTGCCCTTTTCTTCGGATGGAGTTGTGACTAATGAAATTGCCGCATATAGGGCGCTTCACCTCCTAATGTCCTGCACCAAAAACCAATGCATTCTGATTACGTGATTGCATGGTGTAGATATACTGCTAATTTTATCCTAGGACCGGTTTCTCTTTAAACTCTGACTCTTCAAAGTATTGACACGTACTGTGCCACAATTGCACGGTGCAGTGAACTCCTTCAACAGCAGGTCATTCCTGCTTTACAGGAACGGCAATGTTTGTGGACCACTGTCTTTATGCAAGATAGAGCAACTTCCAATATTGGGCACCGAGGCTTCTCCCCAACTTTGACGAGAATCGGGTAATATCCAAAGTTTTGTCAGATGCCTGGCCTCCTCGTTCTCCCAACTTAAATCTCTGTGATATCTGAATGTCGGGATTCCTAAAACACTGTATTTTGGAAAGAGGAATCAGGGCATTTTCTGAATGGAAAGCCAACATTATACACCATATTGCAGGAATCCCTCGAGAGTTTCTCTGCGCTACCATTGAACACGCCATACTGCGCTTTCAACAAGTAATTTATATCAATGAAGCACACGTTGAGCACATTTTGTAATTGAATAACTTTTAATGATTTTGACATAATTTTGGCCTTCTTTAGGGGCCACAATTTTCCTAGTGGCCAAATTTGAACTATATTTTATTGCAGTAATCATTTTTCATGGTCCATATAAAATTCAACAAAATTCATTAAATAGAACACAGGTTCAACAAATTTCAACAAAATTCAATAAATAGAATAGGTTCTAGAGGGATTTGATAATGAGCACTTTTATTATAACCACCCTTTATTATATTTTTTAAGTTATTACGACAGAAAAAGTAGCGTTGCACTTATAAACAATTAATCAATTAAGTTCAATTTCCTATCTGTATTATACAATGATAGAGAAGGAACTATATAATTTTTTAAAAAGTAGCAAATTTTTTCATTTTAATACTTAACCAAATATAGCAATTTCGAAACAAAGACGATAAAGTTGAGTTTAGATTTTGCAAATAAAAATTATAAACTGGAAGCACAACATCATAGAATCGAACAAAATTGTGATTTTATATAGATAAAATTAACTACGCAAACTTAATTTAAAAGTTAATTTTTCTTTCATTAAAATTGTATGATTTGTATGAAAAAGAATGCGATAGATGTGCTACGAAGATTTCAAAAGAAATTTTAAGCGATTTATTTAGTATATTTCCTTTATTTAATAAAGTCTTAAATTGGTATATTTAATAAAGAACTTCTGCAATAATTTAAAATATTATATTACATTGAAAATATTTTTTTTGTCAGAAAAATAAGCATTTTTCTGATAAACATTTCAAGTTTAAAAGTGTAAATATGATAGATAACTTTTACTTTAATAATAAACAACCAGTGTTCTTAATTTTTTTCAGTTACTGTTTGTGCAAGATAAAAACTTTAACTCAGTCACCTCAAAATGTTGATAAAATACATATTTAAAAAAAATTGATTTAAATTTACCAGAGCACACAAAATCACTCTAAAAGAAATTTAATATATACATATCATTATCAAGAATATAAAGTACTTATTGAAAAATGAAATACGTAAAGAATCAGACCAAGCAAAGTTTCAATTTTGAGCAGATTGTATTTACATGGATAGTAAATACATTTTACTATTCGAGGTAAATTCGTTGGAAATAAATTCATTACAAATTTTCGTCCTCAGACTCAACTCTTAACCTTGCTCTGTAGTAGATTTCTTTTTGATGTATCCAGCTGTAAGTGTTGTCGAAAACAATAGTATCTGAAAAAATATCATTTCCAATTTATCAAAAGCAATCACTGTCTCGCCAAATATACTTATAAATCAATTTACTTAGCATGCATACACATGATCGTGTGTACAAACATGCACACACATAAAAATATAAATGTAAATAATTTGTGTTTGTGTGTAGAAAAATTCTTTAAATTTCAAATTAATAAAGTAACATTCTGTAATAGTAATATACATATAGCATTTATAGAAATTTTACTTTTAATTATGTATTTCGTAATTCTAATTTAGCAAAAAATAAACTAGAAAATTTCTCTAAAAAAATTTTTTTAAGTTATTCAAAAGCAGATTAACTTATTAATTTTTTAAATAAATTTCTATCTAGATATATATGTTATTGATTCAATTTAGTTTTTTTTTTTACTTATGTTATGGCTTACATTTTAATGATATATCAGTCTTAAAACAAATTTTACAGGAAGTAGGCTAAATTTTAAGAAGTTATTTAAGAAATTACAGTAACAGAAACTATACTAATTTTAAAGTAATTTAATATTGCTTTTTATATTTGATTTTAGTTTTGAATTTTAAAAATGCTGCACATTTCTTACAACTTTAATAATTTTCACTTAGTATTATTATAAAAGAGTTTTTCGTATTAGGACGAAAAGTCAGCCTCAACCTGCAGAGTGCCTTTTCATAAACTTTGTGAGTATCTACACATTTAAAATTAAAAAAAATCTCTTGATTATATGAATAATTTATATTTCTTAGTTGTTCGAAATCATGAACATTTACTAAGTAATAAATTTTCTTTCAATAAGTTAGTTGTGATATTCTTTAAATAGGACTATTCTTTTATATGTTATTTGGTATTATCAGTTAGTGTGAAAAATTCAAAGTCAAAGGAATTTTAGTTTTGCTTGGGTTTATTAACGTCGTCCTTAAAGCAACACGAGGGCTATTGGCAACAAAACTCATAATTTTGATCCTCCCTCTTGTGACGAGAGAGACATCTGAGTTTGCACCTCCCACTCTTAACTTTCACACCATACTAATGGGAGGAGTTTGAGGTTCGACAGATTTAACGTATATCAACCTTGCTTACACGGTGGGTCTTTAATGGCCACAAGCCTTGAACCTACGACTCTGCGAAACCCGCCGGCCATGAATTCACGGCCATGCCAATACACACGCACATTATATATATATATATATATATATATATATATATATATATATATATATATATATATATATATATATATATATATATATATATATATATATATATAACAGAAAAAATTGATGTTTTAATATGCACCAGATAGTATATAATTATAAATAAATGTAAAGCTTACGTAAATAATGCACAATCATATAAAAATGAGATATCCTTAAAAAGTTTTTACAATTCTCTTAATTTAGTAGTTAATTTATCACTTAACACTATACAAGAATCCGTTTTATATATTAATTAATGTAGCTTGTTATTATCAAAAGCGTATTAATCAAATACAGACTCTTCATTTTCGAGTAATTCATTACTTATCACAATTTCAGCTTAAATGTCAAATTTCGTAAAGCTCTTAGTCCAAACTACAAGCTAAGTATACAAAATCTATTTACAAACTGAGACCTCTAATATTTTGTGAGAGTGTAGTCACTGGACGAAATCAAAGTTTCTACTGAACGATATGTTATAAGATTTTCATTAAATTATATATAAGTACCTTTTAATTCTAAAAAAAAAAAATTAATAACTTATTCTCAAAAGTATTAATTATTAAATGCATTTACAAAAAGGGGAATATATTAAAATATTTAGTTATTGAGGTATCCTTCGTCATGAACAATTAATCAAAATTCCATAATTTGCTAAGGAAAAATTCCAAAAAGAAATTCTGATTCCAGATTGAGCAACATTAAGAGGTCGTATTCTAGTTTATAACTTTTAATTATCAATCCACTTATTACAGCATGTTCGGAAACAAAAAAAACTGCAGTGAATATATAATCAGATTTGTATTTGAACTTACAACATTAAAATAAGAATATTTATATATATTGTACAAAAATAAAATAATAAAAACGGTTTTAAACAAAAAGTTATTTTGAAAAACATTTGTAAACGTCCCCTATGTTTGTCCCCTAACACTTGTAACTTTAAAAGACACTAATCGCTTTGTATATTAAAGTGCATCCAAAATAATTTAGTATATGACCTCTAACATTTTTTTTTAATATCTAGAATCAATAATTTAATTCGAATTAATTTTTAAAAGTAGGCTATTTAGAGCCTTTTTTTTATCAAATACTCTAAAAGCAATACTTTTCTTTTCGGAGAATTTCTTTTTTCGGGATAAATTAGCTATATTATTTGAATCATTGGCACAACAAATTAGTTACCATTAAATCCCTAATAGTTAAATAACTTTCGTAAAGCTATGTTGAGAATTAATAAAATTATTAAGGTTGCTTTTTTTTGGATATAGCAGTACAATTATAATAGTTATAAACACGATAACATTACATTTATAAAGAAAACGTGACTTTTATTGCATTTTTATTCAAAATTCATCAAAAGTCCTGCTTAGAATCATCATCAACTATATACTTTACGAAATAAAATTTTAAAGCAATTAATTAACATTGTTTTTCCCCTCTTTTTACTTATCAACTGAATAAGCCATGAAAAAAAAAAGATATCTCGAATAACAAATTTATTGTTTATTCGAAGAGTTACATATTATTCAAAATTAATTAAAGGAAGAATTTCTTATGCAACTATATTTAAGTCTACCAATACGAGAAGCGCCCTAACTTCGCCTTCACTATGAACAAGCTTCTTTCATCACAAAGAAACAAGGCAGTTAAAGGGAAAGCCTGCTTATCTGTAAAGTTCGATGTATTTATTAATCAATTACGTGATTCTTTGCTTCCTGGATATTAGTTAGTTCAGAAAAACGATACCACGCAATCTATGAAAAAGTCTAAAAAGCTTTTAATGATCCTAAAAATCGGCAGTGGCTATTTGAAATTAAAAATAGGGAGGGGAGGTTACAGAAATACTTAGAGACATTAAAAAATAACGGAGGAATAAATAGAGAGTAAACACTCAAAGAAAGAGAGAGAATATTAAACTTTTTCTACAAAATGGTACATTTTGACTCTTACTGGGCAAATTTGAAGAGAAAAGTATGAGTATACAGTTTATAATCACTTTATTGAGGTTTAGTTTTAAGGAGAAATTGTTTCTTTGGAGATTTGTGATTACTCTACATTGTAACTTTCTTTAAGGGAACAATGTTATACATGTATTATTATTAAACAGAAATATTACTAGAACTGGAAAATCATCAGTAATAGTTTCATTTAAAAAAAAGTATGGCTTGTTTAAAATAAACACTAAAAAAGAATAATTCCTCAAATTTCAATCTATGAGTTTCCTGAATGCTTTTATCCCCTCTCCCTTTCACTAAAAAACGTGGAATGTAAAACTACTTTTATGTTGCTTGTACTAAATAACATTTAAAATAAGTTTTAAAGTAATACAGTTAATTTTACCATTGGAGAAAAGGTATACAATATAAAATAAGTTTTTCAGAGTCACATTTGTTAATTGTTTTGGTTTTAAAACCGTATTTGGTTTCGCATGGAGTAAATTTTCACATATCAATCCAAGTTGAGATTCGTTTTTAAAAGGCCAATATTGCCAAATATGAGAAACCTTCTTGAAGTAGTAAATTTCTAAATAATTCTTCACTCTTTTCCAAACACTGAGAGACCGTTCTGATGATGCGGTGGGTCGATTAAAAACAACATCAAAGGTTTGAAAAGGTTTAGTAAAATATTCTGGTTGTAGATAATTTCAGTTCTAAAATTTGATACAAACATTGATATCAGTGTGCGATCTATTTCCTTTGGATCTTTCTTACAGTCACGTTAATTTCTGAAAATAATTCGCCCTTTTCGACCCCAAACGCTTCACTCACAGATGAAAAAACCAACTCTTTTCTATTGAAGCAGTTAGTAATGGTTTAATGTAAAATAGTAAACTTTAGATGTTTTTCGAAACGTGACTTGCTTTTCTCAGAGAAAGTGTCTACCAAAGAGTAATAAAATATTCTTAAGTAATATTATTGTGGTAAATCAAAATCTGTGCGAGTATCTTATCCACAAAGCTTAAAATGAACTTCTTTCTCATGCGACGAAAATTCATGCCTCGAAACTGTGACTTTCACAAAAGATAACTAAGTGCTTCAGAACGAAGTTTCTCGAATTTACCTTCAAATCGAAAATCAGCTACAGACTTTATTATTCTCTAAGCAACATCACCTACTTCATTGAACGATAAAACATGATTTTGTGTTTATTTTGGAAGAATATTCATCTAATTCAGATACCTGAATCATATAGCTAACCCAAAAACGTATTGAAACTTAGTGATACACACTATCATACCATGAGATTAAACTACCAGTTTTGGTGTCACAGATTCAATTTTTTCTAAGGTGTGAAGTATATTTATTGATGGGTTCTCCTTGCCTCGATAGATTTCGTATTGAATTTCGAATCATGTGTCTCTTACTGCTTTACATGACTTTCATCACTGACTGAATAAACTATATTCTTTACGTTTAAAGGATAATGCATATCGTTTATAAGAAGTTTCAGTAAAACAGTATATTTGTTGAAATGTACCGAAACTATTGAAAACAGAAACAATGCTCTTTTATATACCTATAGTTGTAAGAGTTAAAAAATGTATATAGCAATGTAAGTATATTACAAGGGAGTTTCATTCTTGCTGTCCCACCTTTTTAAATACCTTTTGTATTTTCTGCTCCATCGCAACATTAACAAATTAGATTTCTAGGATCAATCCCACGTTCCACGGAAACATAGAGCAGCAAGTTGTGCAAGCTTTCTTAATGAGTTATAAATGTTTTATAAAAAAATATATATCAAGTGTTCTTCTATTTTTTGTTCCTTAGTAACATATCTAATTACTATATTGCTCATGAAAAGAAACGATTGGAGTTTCAACAAATACTACAAACAAATGCTTGCGCTTCTTATCTTTTTCACGTATGCTAATCCTGGCTAGATTCACCATGATATCGAACAATTCATTTTGTACAACATGATGAATGGAGTTTAGAAACATTTTCTCACTGTCTAAAAAAACGATTTTTTTCCAACAACATTCTATCTGTTGTTCTTAACTTCAATAATTCTACAAAATTAACTCTGTTATTTGAACTATTAATTTTTCTATGTCTCCATAGTGATATCGTGCTTTGCAAGTAAAAGCGAAGACTAAAATAGATCCGGAATACATATTTATTGAGTAACAGAGCTTGTAAAGAAAGAGGCGTTTCTTTTTCGTTTGAAAGTAAAACTCAAGATACACACAATTTTTGCACACGTGTTATTGATCTTCAAAGTGATGGAGTTCCTTTTTTCGCTTTTTAAAGCCATTTGAAATAAATATCTCTTCATTCATTTTAGAATTTTCTTCCTTTTGTTTCTGATCACCTATTAAGATTAGGTTGAAATAAATCGTCCTTGAAAAACTTGAACATAGCTTGCTTACCATAAAGCTGATATCTGGACGGGAGCTATTTACGATTATTTACAAGACCTCACGCTTGACCAAAATTATCTTTAATATAAAAATTAAGAAATTAAAATTTAAAATATGCCACGAAGAAATATGAAAAATAAAATGTGTGTGTGTGTGTGTGTGTGTGTGTGTGTGTGAGAGCGTGAGTGAGAGGAAGTGAGCGAGAGAGGGTGGGTTTGTATAAATGGTTGTTAGGGGGGGAATGAATAAAAAGGAGGC
>BMAW01009549.1:35007-48798 GCA_019974015.1 Nephila pilipes | reverse complement strand
GTATAATATTTTCAGATTTATTTGTTCAAGAAATATTATAGCTTACCAATTTATTTTTAGAATGTGCATTTTATGATTATTAATAACATATCTGTAAAGGATACGATTAAGAAGCAAAATAGAGTTTTCTCTGGTTTTATACCCTCAATTCAAAAAACTTCATGAGTAATGTATATCAGTAATGAAATATTTGGTTGTTTAACGAAGCTTATAAGTGAGAAGAATAACATTGATAAAGTTTGCGAAAGTTAAGTGTTGGAAGAATACAAGAACCGGAGCAAAAACCATCAAGTTTTCCTTTTAAGGGTGTTTTAAAAATTGAAATCTATAGTGTCTTAACGTTATCTACTGATATACATTTGAATATTATATGAAGAAATACGCTTTTTAGAAATGAATTTCAATTATTGGGAGAATAATGGTAGTTAAGATTATTTGATTTTTGTAGTACTTTCATCATTTTGGAATATATTGAGTTGGTTCTCTCATTCACTCTACCTCATGATTTCTGGAAACATAAAATTTCTTGAATTAATTATGTAACGGATGGTATTATATTATCTTCTGATATATTTACTAAACTATTTTTTTTAAGAAAAAGTCACAAATAAATAGTTAAACTAATAGAAATCATAAAGTTAACCAAGTTATTTAATTCAAATCTGTGAATATTCAAAGGCCAATCGTAGCCTCTATTATATATGTGGATATTCCCTATACACGCCTGAATTTAATTAAAATAACAACTATTTACTTATGTTATGTGAAACAATCGGGTTCGAGTCCTTAGTAGAGCATTACATGAGGATTCAAATCTCTGGTAATTGGTGAAAGAAGGTTAAGTAGTAAAATTGATATTTGACTAGGATCTAGTAAACAGGTATTGTTCTTGATTTGTAACCAGTTTCGCTACAATTAAAAAAGAATTGTCTAACATAATGCTTGATTTCGGAAGTTTCAATGAGTCATATCGCAACTAGCAAAGCTGGGGTGTCATAAAATGGCAAAAAAACTGTATTGGTTCCGGCACTTCGTTACAGATCCTGCTGAATTCATAATCTTAATGTGGATGAAGAAGCACCATCCGGATAGTTTTTCGGTTTTGATTAGTATTTATATCTTTACCACTATCTAGCGCATCTTGTCATATTAGATACCTGGATCCAATAAACCTCAAACAGCCAACCAGTTATCATTCGCTTCGACTGTTGTAGTTGAAAGCCACTCATCTATTATTTCATTATCAGAGCCTTTGCAATTAGCTGTTATATATCGATTCAATTTCCTGATGCCCAGTTAGATAACAGTGAAAACATGAGAGTTAGTAATCACATGAATGGATGATAAGATGAAAACCGTGGTCTTGGAAATGAACAATTTTAAAGATTTCTATAAATTGTGTTCCATTTACATGTAGAATACTTGAGTCTAAGTTTAAGGAATACAAAACCACTAAAAAGGGAATTGTAGTGAAAGGGAATATTTAGATGTTATCCTTTTTAAAGTTACAAAAATATATTCTGATTAAAATAATTTCTCTCTTATTTATGTTAATTAAATAAAGGGCTATTCGAAATAAACATCCCATTATAAAATGCTACTTTTTTATTACAACGTTTTTCTGAATTTCACTTGGTGTGTGTGTGTGAGTGTGTGTGTGTCATCAAATTTTCGATCGTTAATTTAACCAACTTCCCACCTAGCTAGAGCTTTGAAATTTTGGGAATCGTTTGTACTCGCCTAACAATGCAATATTTAGACGTTTGCGACAAGTTTTAACTAATATTTCAATAATTTTAACAAGTAAAAATATTCTTTCCTCTCGGCGCTTTTAGGATTGATGAAAAAATTTCTTTCCCCCTCTGGGAGCACCGGGCACTCTCCATGCAGCATGCGGTATCGTTAACCTTTTGTACTCACAAAGGGGAGATAGTATCTCCCCTTTACTATCTCCGAGATAGTAAGGGTTGCTGACTTTTAGTCAGTAATCATTCGCAAGAAAGAAAGTTTCCAATATTTGGCGCCGTGTCTTATCACAATAATTTTTTCTGAATTCTGGTTCCCATTCTTTTTTTAATAGAATGACTTACAAACTTTCAAATGCATGTTTTGATTTTATGAGTATTATGAATTTTTTAATACTCTCACAAATGTCTCTTTTTAAGTAAATTTTAAAGTTAAATATAACTAACAGTTTTAACTAATATTTCAATAATTTTCTCTGATAAACTTTGCCACCATATAAAAACGTTGGTTTTTATATCGAATTATTTTAAGTACAAGTATCATGACTCGAGGCACACTAGTGTTCTTTTTCTTTCCCCATGGGGTTAACTGTTTATGGAAAACTCCAGTGATTCACCCTGATACTCTAAAGATGCTTCTCTGTTTCCGACCTTCCTGTTATTCAAACAAGATTTTTTTCATTATTTTCCCAGTTTTCAAACGTCTAGATCACAAATCGCCTTGTTTGGTGCAGGATAACTACATCTGACTTTTGCGCTACTTAACTCCCCATAATTCACACACTCATAACGTCCAGAAAGACCCTCGTGTATCAAGGCTGATGAACATTAAATCTAGTCCAGGTACCAAGGTCAGTTGACGGGGTATGGAAGTTTGGAAAGGGCGGTGCCAGCTCATGTGTCGTCCTCGTTACTTTACTGAGACTCATAACTAATTTCTTGATTGGTTGGTTTCGTTAACTTCGCGCAGAAGCAACAACAGGGCTAGTGGCGACGGACCTCGTAATTCTGAAACTCGTTCAAGTGACGAGGAAGATACCTGAGCTGGAAACCCCGCCTCCCAACTTCCACGCCAAGGCAACGGGAGGACTTTGGGCCCCGACAGATTTAACGTGCATTAACTCCAACTGCACATTGCGTCTCAAGTGGTATCAAAGCTCAATCCACGATTTGACTAAAACATCCGGCCACTAGTCCGCGACCATGACCACTACGCTGCCACAACCACTCAAAATTAATTAAGTTAATCACGCTCCGTTGCCAATCGCCCTCGTGTTACTTCTCAGTATGTCATTAATAAGCAATTTTTAAACCTTGGCTTACAGTTTCTGATAACTGGTCTAGTGACTTTTAGCCCAGCCTTATATGATTTGAATTATAAGCGAACATTTACATTTTTGTGCAACTTTCAATTGAATAATCTTTTTTAAGAAAATATAACATTTACAATACAAAGATTCATGAACATTTTTTTTTTTACTTTTTCTCTGCACATTTATTTTTCATACATCCATAATATTCCAACGCAACTTGGCGAGAAAAAAAAATCCACCCAATCGCCAAACCCGACTCATGCCATCTCGCCAACCACCCAACTTCTTATTCAAGAACTTTACCGTAACCCAAGTGCCCTTTTGTTGATCAAGATCTACAGGATTTATATGGGGGCAACACTGACGAAAGAAATAAGGCAAGGGAATAAAAATAAATAAATAAATATAAAAACCTACGTGCAAAGCTAGGTCACATAGTAAGAGTACGGAGTTCACGTGCTTTACATCGGGGGCACTTAAACATCTCGTTTTTTTTCTCTCTCTCTTGTACCCTCTCTAGGCAGGGTTGGGCAGATGTTCCTCAAACTAAACATTGGGATCTAAAGATGGGGAACGGTTTTTTCACGCCCACATTTCAAGCGTGACCAGGGATGTAAAAAAATGTTCGAAAAGGGAGGGGAGTGCGGTGTATGCCTTTGAATTAAAGAGGGTCCTCGATTTTGGAATAATATGTTTTTATAAAGGTATTTTATCTCCACGACCTTTCGTTTAACTTTTTAAAAAATTATTAAGAAAATTAAATTCATAGCAATATCTAAGAATCTTGAATTCTTAAATTATTCAAATATGTAACTATGGAAAAATTACATTTTTCATTTTTCTGCTACTTGTGCGATCACAGTTCATTTGGAATGCTTAAGGCTCAATTTTGACGATGAACTGTGACAGGCACGATGAACTTCAGTCTTGAAATGATCCAAAACAACTTTTCTGTATAGCTGGAACTTTTCATCATTGCATTTAAATTGTTCTATACATCATTTTTTTATTGACGACGGCAGGTTTACGGGAATTCTGTGCAATATAATTGAAGATTACGAGGTGTGGCTTTAACTAACGAGACTGACTCTGTAAAAACATTTTATTTTGAGGTCATACATATTTACTTATTATCACCTGTAATATACTCTTCTCATCTATCCCTACAAACGTTCCATTCGAATCTTTCTCCATTGTTCGAACAGTGCTGGAAGTCTTCTACCAGCTCCTTCAAGACGGGTGCCGCTTTCTCTTTCACAGCTTCAACAGACACAAATCTTATTCCTTTTAATGCAGATTTCACCTTAGGGAACAGAGAGAAGTCGCATGGTGCAAGATCCGGCAAATAAGGCGGATAGTCTAACACTGGGATGCTATACTTGGCTAGAAACCTTTTAACATACAATGTGGAATGAGCCGGTGCATTGTCTTGATGGAAAAATTTGCCATACGAATTTTTTGTCGAGTCTACAGTCTTAGCAATCGCATAATTACTTAACCGACGGTCAGATAGAACCATAAGACTTATTTTTTCCGATACTGTCATCCGTTTTTCATATGGAAGGGCGACTCGGACGAGAATCATCTTCAACGTCTTCTCGGCCATCTTACAAACGATTAAACCACTCAAAAACACGTGCACGCGATCAATATTCATTGTCATTCACTTTTTTCATTAAATTCTAAGATCTAGTTGCAGTTTTTCCAAGTTTCATGTGAAATTTCGCAACAATTCGTAGCTCACTTATTTTACTGGCGAAACAAAAAGAAAAACCTCAAATGCGAACGAAGGCTGTGTGTATACGGATTTGTATACAGAAGCGAGAGGCACTGCATTCGAAAGAGAAGGATTCACTCTAAACGGATTTTGGTCTCTGGCATTTGGCGCATGCTTACTTATTCTGAAACAGCATCAGTCTCGTTATTTAATAACCACACCTCAGACATAAAATTTCGGGAATTGTGGAATGTTTTTATGACGATATAAAGTTCCATCGAGACTTTTTCGAATAAATAAAACCAAATGAAGTTAAATGTTACATTTTGAAATTAATAAGGATTTATCAAATGACTAAATAAAAACCTATGTATGACAGTTGCTGATGGAGTTATTTTTTAAAGAAAAGATGATGTCCTATATTTTTTTGCCTCTTTTTATATTATAAATTAATCTCTATTACATTAGATTAATCTAAATGTTTACCTATAAAACCAAATTTTCATACATTCTTGTTGTTAATAGAATATGAGTCACTAAAATGATTTACTAGTCTTCTAATGGAATAAAAATGAAAAAAAAGTAATAATCTTTTGTTACTTACACAGCGTATTACGCTCACCGGTGATAACAACTGAAAATCTTAAAAACCAGCACTTCCTCCCTGAAAAACCATCACAAAAAACATTGAAATATGCTTATTTCTTTTTTAACCAATTTTTTAAAGACATTGTCAATTACGTTGGACTTTCCGCAGTATTCTTTTTACCGACCCCGGGGACTTCATAATAATTTGAATTGAAAAAATTTCAATTCATTTCTAACCAAAATGAAGCATAATTAGGTAAATTATGTGAAGTGAACAAGAGATAGTGTTTTTCAATGTATGAGTTAGATGAATTGTTGATATGTCTAAAAAAGTGAAGGACCAGTTGTCTTTTCTCAGTTTAATTAGGCGACACCTTAATAACGAATATATAAACATATATACATGTATGTGCAGTAAATGCGATGGGATTATAGATCCCTCTAGAGTTTGCAGTTGATTAAGGAAAATCGCTCCTGTTATTGATGGCACAGCCTCTTCCTTTGAGATACAAACGTAATCTAAAAATAGGAACTTCGCTCCTAGGTCAGGGACTGCTATAGCACGGCGGGTGTATTGCACATGCGTAAACAGATAGTGATATATAAATGAAATAGAATTGAAGGGAGATAGAGGATTACGAGACTTGCTCATAGAGACTTACAATTAAGAATGAAACATCTTAGTTAGTTTTGTGGACTGAAGTGAATTCTATTTAAATTAATAATCAGTTGTTAGGAAGCGATTGAATCAGATGAGCTAATTGGTAAGAAAAGAATTTAATAGTTGTTCCTGATTTAGAATTGGTGAGCTAGTGAGCATCGAGAGAGAGAGAGAGAGCGACATTATATATCCATCAGTGATTATTAATAAAGAATTTCAATTTGTCCTTGTGTGTCTTTAAGTGGAGTTTAGTGGTTTTTGACTAATATATTTGATTGAAATACGGCACAAGATCTGAGTTATACCCAAAGGACGTTACAAACTTTACACAAAACAAAAGAATATTACAAAGGGCGCTTTTAATAAGATTAAATATTAATACTGAATATTTTCAACCTGAGAAACTACACTTCTTATGAATTCCCATTGTTAAATGAATCATCGAAAAATTCTTTTTTTCCCCTAAGTATTTTCAATGTATCATTTTCATTCGCACCTCAAAATTAACAAAGTGAGTGCAATTAATAGAGCTACACTCCTCTAACCTCTGCAAAGTGTTATCAGAGTCTAACTCCTCCCACCAGGGGCCCCGAAATTACAAGAGTGCTGTCGCCCACCCTTGCACTAGAGATGAGTAATCTGTGAGGAACGGAGAGGGTTATTACACCCGCTAATTGAAACCCAGCAAACCTCCTGACACTTAGCCGAGCTTAGCTTCGGTGACTTAGCGGTGGAGGTATCTAAAGCCTTCTTACCTTTTGTGCGTTACGTTGGTGTTACGCGGAAAGACCTCTCTAGACGGGCTTGGGGGAGTCTATATGTCAACACATATATCCTTGTGATTTGTAATACGTTGCATACATTTTCTTCGGATTTTTTTTTTTCACTCGGCAAGATTTTTATGAATATTTCTTTTTCTGCTCATCATGTTTTTTTTTTCAGTTTTAAGAAATAAAATATCAGTACCATATAACGGACAAGATATAAAACTTAAGTTATTATGACCGGGGGTTTTAAGATTAGATGAAAGAATTCGCAATTATATATATATGACTTAATGTATTAAATATTATTCATTAATTTTAAACTATACATTTCTTCTTTAAATTAGTGATTAAATTTACTACACATAATATTTAATTTTTATTGCACTAAAGCTGTATTGAATTAAGTTGCTAGAGTTTTCGAATTTTCTTCTTCAACTAACATCTGCAATTTCTTTCGGGATTTTATATTTAAACTCTCAGTTTCTTCCCGATTGAATAAACGTGATGTAAATTTAGTAAACTTTAGAAGATGAGAAAATAGATATTATCAAGTCGTGTAAAGTCCACATAGAATCGAAATGAGAATTATTGAGGATGTATGGTAATGAGAAGGGTATAAGTGTGATATGAACGGAAATACTCTGATGTGTATAGCTGATTTGGTGAGATAAGGCCTAACTGCTATTGTAGCGATTACAAAAAGTACTCGCATCATATTCTGGAAAGCGAATTCTTTGATAGATTATAGAACTTGTTAAATCTCTCAGATAAACAAGGTAAATGGTGTGATAGCACACCTTTCTCAGAGGAGATAATGAATTTATATTCTAGATGAAATTGATTATTTTATTTGCTTAGTCTGTTCTTGAACTTAAGTTGAAATTTAGATTTTATAATTAATGATATTTTAAGATGACAAAGGAGAACTGTAAAAAGATACAGTCCCCCTCTGTTTAATTTTCGTTTGTTTTAAAGGAATTTAGGTTTTGAAATTTAGAAATAAGAATGTTATTTTCGCAATAAAATGTTCGATTCATTTATTCTAAAAATAAGACTTTTAGAATTGAAGGCTTGAGCATAGATTGGATCTAAGCAGTCATTATAGAATTTTATTTACATGAATCTTTTATAATTCTGAGTCTATTGTGCGCACATATGTAATAAATGAATTAAAAAACTACGTAAATAAATTTATTTAAATTTATTTGTACGAGTTATTTGACTATTTTAACAAACAACAATGAAATCGAACGATTAAAATTGTTTTCTTCTGATTTCGAATCTATTTGAGAAAAATAGTTATTTACGCAATAATTATGCAAATTGGAGTCCAATTATAATTGTGAAATAAAATATGCTAAAATTTCATGCAGAATAAAGCATTCGAATGTATAAACATATATAAGAATAATATCCATTATTACAATTATATATTCTTATTAATATTAATATGAAAGTTTTAACTTGAATTACTGAAAAGTAGTTTTTTCCCAGTAACGACAATTTTTCGCTTAATAATAGTAATAGTTTGCATAAAATCATTTTATTTCAATCAATTTGTAATTATTCTTATATTATTAAATGCTGGTAGTTGGTTCGAATACTTGGAAGAATAGGAAATTATGAACATATAGTTTATAATAGAATATGCTTTTTTCATTTGAATAGAATAATTTTCTCATTAATACTAATGTTTCGCTTAATGCATAGATTTGAGGCTTAGTTTGCTTTATATATTTAACAATCGTATTGAGGCCATTTAATTGTATTCTAGAAATACAATGCGAAATATAATTTTAATTGTAAAAGAATATATAATGAATTGTTCCTGAAAATACAATAAAACATACGATAATTTTAAAAATCGTTTGGTAGTTATTGAGCATCCGCTTAAGAGCTTGCGTATACAAACGATTTTTTACCGATTAAACTGTTTGTTCGAGTTGTCCGAACGTCCTGGTTTTACATTGACTTACTTTGCAGAGGTGCATATGCAACTTATAGTTATAGGAGATATTTCAGTCATATGTGGGGGTTCAACGAAAGATTTTGTTCTATTTTGAAATTAATTTTTGGAGGTTTCATAAAAGTTAATTTTAAAAGTTTAATAAATTATTACTCTTAAAATCCCACATACAAAATATAAATAAATGAGATATAATAATATTTATTGAATTAAAAAATTTTTCAAAAGAGTTTATTTAATTATAGAATTTATAAATACACACACACAATATAAATACATTAGATTTAATCATTAAAAGAGGCTTTATAAAAACATTCTAAAAAGTTTTATTAAATACTGTATTTAAAAACATGCTAAATATAAATATATTACTTTTAGTAATTTTTAAAGACTTCACAAAAATGATTTAGAGAAGTTTATTTAATTGTTGCATATAAGACAAACACACAAAATATAAATATATATTAGTTTTTGTAATTTTTAGAAAAATGTTAAAAAATGTTTAATTGATTATTGTATTTTCAGTTAATTATTATATTGTATATTCTTAATTTTCCTGCCCAATTTCTTCCTCCGTAATTTCTGTTTCCTTGTAAATTTCTGTAAATGTATTCAGCATCTGTAGCGATGGAATGAAGTCAACCCTGTAATTTCCTTTTCTTTTCAAAATCATTTTTATTCTAAGAATGGAAGATTTCAAGAAACATATCGATTTCTTAGTTTTAAAATTTTCTTTGACGTAATCTTGGTAAAAATGCCAATTCTATATTTGTATTAGTTATGGGTAAGTTTTATAAATGAAAATAAACGTAGCTAAATCTCTAAAAAATTGAATATATAGTTAAATGTATAAAATTTTACCTTTTGAGTTAAATTCAATAGTGATTAACATAATTCAAAACAATTAAATAACATCTAAAGAGACTACTTCTTGAAGTTGAAATACACTTTATTCTCCCCCGGCTACAGAGTGCTCAGAAATATACAACTTTTCACACAAATTAGAAAGATAAATATATATTTCATAATAATAAAAAATTGAATTTAATTGAAAATATCAAACGGTAGCATTAGTATTATATGGTTTACCGAGTAATTCTTTTGCTAAATTGTAAAAATACATTTAGTAACAAATTGCTTAAAAATCACTGCTGGCTGGTAATGTATGTTAATATATTGTTAATAAATCGTGTTTTATATTCATCTTATAACATTAAAATACGATTGAATACATAAAAAACGAAACATAATTTAACTTTAAAAGTCGTTTGCTTCTTATTGGATGCTTGTTTAATCTAAGTATTCTATATTATTGAAATTATAGACTAAAAATTGTCCACCAAAATTTAAAAATAAAATACCATTATGTTTGATAAATTAACTTTAAAAATATAAAAAGTTTTGTTTTGGAAGAATAAATAAACTATCATCTAAATTTTATAATACTTTTCACATGTTATTTAATATATATATATATATAAAAAACCTATAAGTATTACAATCATTATAAAATTCTATTGACATTTAAAAAAATTAATATTTTGTCGCTGCATTATTATTTTAAAATTGTTTTTAGCTTCAATTGAATAAATAGCGAGCTGTTTCTTATGTAAAACTATCTTTAATTTAAAAATCGTTTAATTGTTATTGAACGTCTGCTTAATATAAATATTCTTGGTTATCGAAGAAAAAGACAAAAATACGGTTCGCTGAAATGCTCGTTATAGTATTTTTAGGAATATAAATAGATTTGTTTTAGAGTTATTATAGAAATTATAATCCTATATGTAATGATTTTCAAATGTTATTTGTAAATTTAATATAAAAAATTACTATTATCTTCAGTATATCATTATACTTGAAATATTTTTTTTAACTATTTAATCCTTGCATTACAATTCTTATAAAAACATCTTGCCTTTTTCCCTAGATATTCAGTAATGAACATAGTACTGTTTTCATAGTACATAATATTTTATTTCCTTAATTGAACGGAATAAAATTCCAATAGGAATAACTTGTTTATATCTTATGTATTGAAAGTGTTTCATTACCAATTCTGTGTTATACACTTATTATCTATTTTTGTCGACATTTTTTTATTATTATTTCAAACCAGATATATTATGCATTATTACAGAAACATGGAACAATTCTAAGCGTTAAATATCATGTCAGTTACCTCATTAAAGTAAAAGAAGTTTTTGAAATTAAAATGTTGAGATCATTAAATCAAGCATTCTATCAAAATAAGAGAGAGAGAGAGAGAATAAGAGAGTCTTTGGTTTAATTTTTTTTATTTAAAAATGAAACCTTTGATTTAAAGAACATGAATATACTTTTTTTTCAAATTAAAATTTATCAACTACTTCTAAAATTCTAATGCTTTTTCCCACATGAAATATGTTGAAGAACTTTTATTTAATAAACATCCTCTTTTTTTTTTCCCTTTCTGAAATCGAATGTTACTAAAACATACTTTCTTCGTTTTTCAGAGCCGTCTCTTAATAATATTTTCTCGCCATTTCCCTATGATTTCACTCTTTCTAATTTGTCACAAAAAAGATACGAAGTGAGAATAACATTTTCTTTAAAACGCCTTATTAAATTAGAAACATTTATCGCTGTTCGCAATAACATAGGATACGTGGAACAGAATATTTTTCAAATCAACCGTTACAGCGGACAATTTCATGGAAAAACTAATTTCGGATTTCAAATAAAATTGAACTTCTGCCCGAAGACATTCATTTCGTACGATAAAGATGAATTTATCGATTGAAAAACACATACTTCTTATTTTCAGATACATAATCTTCGTAATGGAAACATATATCATTATTTTAATCTAATAAAGCCAATACTTATAAATTATTCACGAAGAAAGAGAATAGATAGTTCTTCACTTCAGTTCAATATGTGTATTTCCGTATTGATACCGATTAAATGAATCGATTTCAGTAATTCGTGATAACAAAAAGACAAGCGGCGCTTGCAAGAGTTAATGCACCTTTTAGGTAATTGTTTAATGGGTTTTAGCTAATTACTTGATTGTTTAATCGATTAATTGTTCGGAGAGTTTCATTATCCTTGCGAATACATGGAAGTGATCTTAGTGATTTTACAATTTGCAATTAACAATAGCATAAACTGGTGTTGAAATGGAATTAGAAAACATTTATTTGGAAAAAGAAATATCAGCGATGTACTTAAAGATTTTGTGTAGAGTTTAGGTTTGGTGTATTGTTAAACAATTATACTTTGTTTGAAGATTATTTTTAGAATGATTAATGACTATTATATATAATTTAAGCTCCACAGTTTTATTCTAACATGAATTGCCTTGCGAAACTCGTGTAAAAGGCGCAATTAATCTTTTCCATTGGCAATTCCATGACATATTTGAATACCAGAGAAAAATGAATCGATCTTTTAACATTTTATTTTTACTTTGATAGTAATTTTTCATTCAAGTGCTTGAAATGAATAAAATTATTATCTTGCGATTTCTATAATTGCAGTAGCATAGGCCAATGGTCTTAAAATAGTGTTCCGTGGAACTTGGGGTTCAGTGAATCAAAATAAAATACAAGAGTAAGATCACAGTTGTTAACTAGTATTTATTAACTAAAAAATATATGTATAGTTACATTTAGTTGTCTCTGAAAATTAATCAGAAGCTTCGTGTGTGGGTAGTTGGCACCCGAAACGTGATGTATGGGTAAAAGAAATTCCGAATTTTCAATTGTTCATTCGATGTATATGCAAAAAAGATCCACGTTCGCTGTGGAGTTTATATGAAAGCGATCATCTAAAGGGGAGTTATCTGTGAAAAATATTTTCATCACCTAACCTAAACACTAATAACGTTATAATACAGCTATCCCACACTCTACACAATATTTTAAGTACATCGCTGATATTTATTTCTACTAATAAATGTTTTTTTAAATTTATTGCAACACCAGTTTATGCTACTGTGTAGCGACAAAATCAAAATATAGAAACAAATTAAATACAGTACATGAACATGACTGCAGATAACGTCTAGACCTAGACTTCGACTGTTTGTATAAAAAAAGGCAAGCACACCCCAATCACTAACGCGTTGGTGACGCTTAGAGGATGAATTAATGCTATTAATAATTCCGTCTACTGTAAGGTGACTTAGCGGGACAGTCCTGATTTTTAACAATTTATCGCGCCTCCAGCGGGGTTTTAAGAAAGTCCCGACTTTTAGAAAGAATACACGACAAGCAAGGGGACGGCTTGAGAACGGGAAGGGGATATACGGTTTTCGGCTTCCATGTAGCTATTTCACATGGATATGAGTTTTATATTAATTTTGTAAATTTTATAATGTTAAACTTTAATAATAAAAATAATTGTTGAGAATTGATTATCAGGAACTGCTTATCAAAGTTCGCCTTGATCAGTTGCTAGAATACGACCACCATTGTTTGGACTTAATGAACAGTAGAAATTCCATAGAATTAACATTACATTCACGAAATCAAAATGATTGGTAAAAGGAAGTCTTAAAGAGTAAAGAACATTAATTTTATTGGTAAATTGCTTTAACAAAAAATACACTTTCCCTTAATTCTTTTTACATAAAGTATCTATAACATATAGATCTACTTTAAGTTTTATTTTAAGAGATATTTTTTTAGAGTAGGATGAAGTTCTCCGATAACTTTGCAGTTTTAAGAGGTCCGTGACTCAGAAAAAGCTTAAAGACAACTGTTAGAAGCCATTTAAACTAATTTATTTGAACCTAGTGCTTTTCAAGAGAATCATATATCGAGGCTGAGGTACATTAAATGTGTCAAGATTCTAAGACTTTTCGTTTACGTTGGTTTGAATAGTAGGGTACCGATTCAGGTGTCGTCTTCGTTACTTGAGCATGGTTCAAGATTTAGAGGTCCATAGACAGTATCCTCCCGTTACTTCTCAAGGGACATGTATTCAAAACCAACCCATTAATATTTGCAACAAAGTGGTAACATAATAGATAGAAACTTAATCGAGCCC
>BMAW01009549.1:2071-34713 GCA_019974015.1 Nephila pilipes | reverse complement strand
GCCACGTATTGCTATTAATGCTATTAATAATTCCTGTCTACTGATGCGAGATTATGCGACAGTCTGATTTTAAATAATTTATCGATCTCAGCGGGCTCTTAAAGTCCTGCACTTTTAGAAAGAATACCAGAGTCTAGCGGGATCGGCTTTGAGAACGGGAAGGATTTGTCATTTCGCCATGGTAGCTATTTAATTATGGATAGAGTTTTATTTAATTTTGTAAATCTTTATAATGTTAAACTTTAATAAAAAAAATTCGAGAATGATTACTGAATCTCAAGACTTATCAAAGTTCGCTCTTGATCAGTTGCAGAATACGACCACCACTATTTGGGACTTAATGAACAGTAGAAATCCATATGAATACATTCATTCACAAATCAAATGATTAGAAAAAGGAAGCCTCTAAATGATAAAGAACATTACTCACTTTCGGTAATCTAAACAAAAAAATACACTTCTCAATTTTCATAAAGTATCATAATATATAGACTACTTAAGTTTATTTTAAGAGATATTTTTTAGAAGTAGATAAGAAGTTCTCCGATAACTTTTGTGAGTTTTAAGAGGTCCGGTGACCAGAAAAGCTTTAAAGACAACTTAGAAGCCATTTAAACTAATTTATTTGAACCTAGTGTTTTAAGAGAATCATATATCAGGTACTGAGTATTACAAGTCAAGATTCTAAGACTTTTCGCTTCGCTTGGTTTGTATATAGGGTAC
Organism: Nephila pilipes; assembly: GCA_019974015.1. Taxonomy (NCBI): domain Eukaryota; kingdom Metazoa; phylum Arthropoda; class Arachnida; order Araneae; family Nephilidae; genus Nephila; species Nephila pilipes. The sequence goes on along the minus strand of BMAW01009549.1, from coordinate 33,990 downwards.
CGATTCAGGTGTCAAGTCTGTTTACTTGAGCATGGTTCAAGATGTAGGTCCATAGAGCAGTATCCTCCTGTTACTTCATTAAGGACATGTATTCTAAACCAACCCATTAATATTTGCACAAAAGTGGTAACATAATAGATAGGAAACTTAATGAGCCCCACAATTGTGGATGAGACAAAGTACAAAATAAACCGTTAAAATTGCGAGTGATGAGGTTTGGTCGGTTCAAATACATGAAGAACGATATCTTTTCTCTTGCGTTGATTCGGGAATAGATATTTCAAAATATCTCTTGCAATCATGTATTCTTTTATAGTAAAGTTATGTTTTTATGACTAAGCTTTAAGAAATGTGTCTGTGATTGCTTATTGACGCTGAGAAGCAGAGATAGATATTGGGAATGGTATAGTAATTTTGAACTTGGGTCAATGAAGATCATGATTATTCATAGCTGGCGTTTCAAAATCAAAAATTTCTATCCCATGCCGACGGAAGGCTTTGGGACCGATCAGATTCTAAGTGACAGCCCTGAGCCTATAGGCTGGTCTTTAGTGGCCTCGAACCGCGCTCGACGAATACGCCAACGCTGCTCAAGTCCTCGACCATGGTGTAATCAGGCTACTCGCGGCCACTATAGTCTTCAAAAACAATGCTGTTTTTAGAACCGCTTACATTAAACCATTGAAGACATTAGATAGTTCAATTATGATTATATGAACTCAAGTTCCTGAGACTAACCCAGATGGCGCTCCAGTAAACCAGCATAATCCAGGTCTTTTCAGAGTACTAACCTTTGCTTGAAACGGTGTCAAAATTCTTAAGTCGGATCGGACCAGGAAAACAGCGTAGCTATCGAGGTTGGAAGTAGTAGTTTGAGCTGTTTAAAAAATGGAAAACCGAGTTTCGGTTCCGATAAACAGTTTTAATGGGTAACCGACCAGGCAAGCGAAACAATGATTGAAAGTACTCGACTCTGTCCATCAAAAAGCTAAATGATTTCCAGTGGTTTGGTTGAGTTTAAACGTGGTCGTACGACACAAAATGACGCGGAACGCCGGCAGACCGTGAAGCCGTTACACCGGAAAAGTGTGAAGGACAAAAATTATAATGAAAGATCGTATGAATAGCTCTGAGGATTGCTGAGATGATATGATATCGCGAAGTGTTTACTGGAAAAGGTTTATGATGAGTGAAAGGTTTTTTCCAAGAAGGTGCGGATTGCTTTTGATGGAACAAAAACAGAACGAGTCGATGTCAGAAGCAGCCTGGTTTATGCCTTACTTGCACAAAAAAAGATTTTGGCAGAAAAAAAAAAAAAAGATTTGGAAAAGCGTTGAACGATTGTACACCTCTGACGATTAATAAAAAAGTGGTTGTGTTGATGAATAAAGAATTGCAAAAAAAAACAAATGTTCAATGTTAGACTCAGATTATTGATCGATGGCAATATAAAGGAGATACATCGACACTATTTTAGCTTCTATTGATTTATTACCATTTGTAATTTTACTTAAGATTCGTTTGTATTAAGAATTTGACATCACATTAGAGAAATTCTATGAATTTTTTCAATGGTGATAAATCTGGTTTTTTCAGCAAAAATTTACAAATGAAGATAGGACTTTGCTTTGATTTTGAGTTTATGCTTTGTTAAGGTCTTCCAGACTACGTTTAAGCATTTTGATTTGAGAACGAAGTTAACCATGACCGTCTCTCACCTTTACTTATCTTTATCATTGAATGCAAAGAGCAAGAAAATAAAAAGTTCTGTCGAGGAGCATTATTCGATCTTTTAAAAAATATTTTGTTGCCTTAGAATATTCGTCTCGTGGTCTTTCTGGCCATTCAAAAAAATCTTGAAAATATTTTCAGAATCCAGAGGATATGTAATCGCAAACTTTATTCTAATTTTTTCGATGCAATTTTACATTCAAATACAATGAGTAGTGTAGAGTTTGAGAAGGTGTGGAACTCCAGATTAACATTAGCCTGTTTAATAGTTCAAAGCGAGGTGTCTAGAACCTAATCATAGGTTCAGTTATCCATCTTTCATGAGAATATAATAATAACAATTTGCACAGCCTCAGAGAATTAATTGCTTCTTCGTGATCACTTACCACATGTACCATACTGTATTACCTAGAATCGCTATAATTATTTTAGTGCATAATTCAGTTTGACCCATCTGTTTTTTATCGAATTCTTCCTTCCCTAACTACAAGACAGCATAAATTTAGAAGATTTGTTTTCATGTGAATTAACCTCCTGACTCTACTACCTATACATCAATCAGTTTATTACCCTTTTTAATTTGAACATGGAATGGATTTCCGAAAAGCCCATTAAAAAAAAACTATGAAAGAGGGGGAAAAAAAGAATTCCATGAGTGAACTGATAAATAATACAATTAACTCATTCACAGTACACACACACACAAAAAAAAAAAGAAGTGTCCGAAAATGAGCTTCGTTTCCACACCTTCCAATTTCCTTCGTTCTTATTTTCAATTCTTCATCTAAAAGACATTGGGAAAAGACTTTAACAAAAAGAAAAGAAGTCACTTTTGTCTGTTTTGATGCGTTTATTTCTTATCTCTCCCTTTCTTCCACAAAAAAAAAAATACTGTTGAAAAATTTTAGAGGAGGAGGGAAAAGTAACCTAACCTCCAAAAGTGTAAGAAGCAGTTAGAAAGGAAAAGAAACTGACCTTGAAGATCATTAATTTGACTAAACAATGACTGATTCAATGATCTTCGATACAAACTCAGTGCTCTGTGTGCTCCTCAAAGAGGTTTGGAGGGCTCGACTGCAATAGTAAAGTAGCCCCCACTTCTAGACTAATTGTCACCCACGAAGGCACCTCGCAATTAGGTGCCATGCATCAAGCTTCCGTTCTCGACATTGTTCCTTTAGTTCTGACTGTGAGTTAAATCTAGTGAGGAGTTGATGGAAACTGAGTGAAAGGTTACTACTGGTTTGATAGCCTACCTTTTATCTCTTCTAAAATTGCTATTAATCTTTATATTCTGAGTCCCAAAATATAGGTCATTTTGAAAAATAAAATATATATCAGACGATAAATATATTATTTTAAGAAAATGTATGATTATAATAAAAGCAGACGATAAATATTATTATTTTAAAAAAATTATAATAAAAGCAGACGATAAATATTTTATTTTAAGAAATTACTATAAAACCAGACGATAAATATTATTATTTAAAAAAAATTACATAAAAGCAGACGATCAATACATTATTTAAAAAAAACTACGATAAAGCAGACGATAAAAATATTAAACATATTTTTAGCCATAAATATATCTTATGTGAACTAAATGTAATTATTATAATCATAATTGTATTTTAATGTCAATCCTTTGAACCTAACATCATGCATCCTTATTTTATGACGTATTTTTGATTTATCATTTTCTAAACAACAACACGTTAGTATATATTAAAAATTGAAATTCGCTTTGCTAATTTAATTTAACATGTGAAAATGTTTTTTTTATTAAGTTCTTAAAAAGTAGAATTATTCGAAATGAGTATTAATTAGCATAAAGTAAGCGTATTCGAGGCCTAGACCACAGACGCAATTGTTATCAAGAAAAGAAATGGTCATCTTCAAACATCCGTTCGGCTGCGGATAACAGTTCCGTTTTTCTAGGAAATCATAGCTTTAGGTCTTGATCTTCAGTATTAGAAGACCTTTGAGAATCATTCTTTATGAGGGTATATAACACATCGATCAATAACTCCCGAGACTAACCCAGAGATGGCGCTCGTAGTAAACCAGTAACCAGGTCTTTATAGAGTACTAACCTTTGCTTGAAACGTGTCAAAATTGAAGTGAAGTGAAAAAGGTTTTTTCCAAGTGGGTGCCGCGATTGCTTTCGATGGAACAAAAACAGCAACGAGTCGATGATTCAGAAAGCTGTTTATCGCTATTTACTCGCAACAAAAAAGATTTCTTGCGAAAAAAAAAAAAGATTTGGAAAAGCGTTGGAACGATTGTATCACCCTAAAAGGTGATTAACAAAAGGTGTTATGTTGATGAATAAAAAAAAATTTTGCAAAAAAAATTTTGTTTTCAATGTTAGATTCGGGAGTTATTGATCGATGTGTTATATCGAGAGACATATCTGTTCTCTTAACTATTCAAAAACGAATGTACCTTGAGGAGAAGTACCATAAATAATTAACTAACATTTCTTATGATTTTACTTATAAATATGTAAGAGTCATACAATGTTCTCCTATCTTTCTTTTGATGTCTGGAATCATCTCCTGAAGTTATACAACATTAGTTAGGACTGGATGTTTTAGGATCAGGGATCTACGATAGTTTTCTTTCAGGGTGAATAGCCTGATATATTTTTTTTTTTCTAAACCATATAAAAGCGAACGTAACATTATGAGATCTTTGAAATTCTTCCTTTTTTGAGGGTGAAGAAAGATGATATTTGTTTTCTACACCATACAAAAGCGAACGTTGCAATAAGAAAATTATCACTTTTGGAATAAATTAACACTGATAGTTTTATATTTCAAGAATTGGGATTATATTGAATATCCTTAAGTTTTTATTATTTAAAATGAAAGTGCGGTGTTATCTAATTTCCAGCTTACTTTTCATTTTATATCGGGAGTTGTCTCCTGAAACTAGATATACCCAGAATGGCAGAACTGTATCATATAAATTATTATATTTTGCAACGTAGTTCTTCGTGCCACAGATTTAGTCGCATGAATAGTAGCAAGTATATTTTGCTGTTAATATTTGATCTATACACAACTTCATGATTAAATCTGATTGCGTTGGCATTGCTTTCAAACATATAATTAAATTCTCTATATGAAGGTTATCTTTCGCTTTTTGTATGCATTTCTATCACAATTTTTTACATCTTTCGATAGTCTGTATCAGACGATGAAGTCGACCAGGTTTGGGTACATCTGAGAGTGAGTGAGTGATAGTGAAGTTTATTGGCGCAAGAACCAGATGTCGCCACACTACGCCAAACAAGGTAAATCTGTGATCTAGACGTTAAAACCATGAAAATAGACTAGTCGACAAAAAATGTCAAGTGAGAAGGTAAAGTTTATTGGCGCAAAAGACAGACATGGCCATGTTGCGCCAAAAATGATTTAACCGTGGTCTAGACGTGAAAAAAAAATTGAAGAAAAGACTCAAATTGGTTGACAAGAAGGAGGGTCAAAAATAAAGAAGGATCGCTAGGGCAACCCGGAGTTGCGTCACCCGTGTTTACCAAAGACAGTAAACCACACAGGAAAAAAAAAGATCACTAGAGTGCTTCGGGGTCATGATGCCCGTACTTACCTGAAGAAGGCAAGTCCCTGAGGTCCCCTGATATAATTCCCAGGGGCAGGGTGCCCGGATATACCCCCAGACGCTGGGTACCCATTTTAGTCGCCTCTTACGACATGCATGAGCTACATTGGGACTATTCTGTCATTCCCGGTCACCATACGAGTCAGAGTACATCTGAGAACCTACTAATATCCTTTATGGTGTCCCCTAGATTCCAATACAGAAGACTATTAAAACACTGCTGGGCGTTTTGAAAATAGCCAGGAGCCATATTTAAGGCGCATAGGCTTTGAAAATAAGGTGAAGACGATATTACAAAGATGAAACTCTTAAGACCGAAAAACACACCCGTTCCAAATTTCTCATAACTGCAGGTGTTATATTCATTCCCAATCAGAACGTCGACGGGCGAATGGTTGAACAATTATTTCAGCTACAACCAATCTATTGACATTTGCTTCAGTTTTGAATTCTTTCCAAAATTTTGAAGGAAGAGGTGCGGGTGATAATCGAAGGGCTCTAAATTTTGGGAGTCTGGGGGATCCAACAGATTTTCCTAACCTAGCTCTATGATTTGCTGCTGAATCACCAAAGCAGCATGTTGTTTGATATTATGATAGTGAAGTATAATTTGCTTTCTTTCGAGTATCACCGGCCTCTTATCTTTAATACTTTTGTTTAAATCATCCGTCTGCTGACAGTATCATTCTGAATTGAATTTTTTTTTGTCAGATTTCAAAAGCATTTTATTATTGTGGTCCTTGGACGTCCCACCTTTTACACAGCATTCTCTTATTCAAGTTAAAGTTCAGCTTACAGGTAGAGGAATCCGGTTGTCTGGACTCCTGCAATGCTTTTTTTCCTTGTGTTTTTTTCGTTGTTAATTCATTTTCCATCACCAATTATCACGCGGATAAATAAGAGTTCGTTTTTATTCCGAGTAGTCAGAGATGTGTATATGACGACTCAATTAAGCGATTTTTTCTCAATTAAATTGTGAGGCTCCCATCTGGAAAAATTATAGAACAACCCTAGTATGAAAAATGAATGATCTGTATGAAAAATGTATAGAAAATGTATTATTTTCTGTATGTAGAAAATTTATTTCTTTAGAAAAAAATGTATGAAAAATGTGTTATTTTCTTTAACTTCACAAACGGACAGAACTTTCCGGTACACTTAATATGGAGGATGGTCCTAAAGTAAGTTTCGTCATTTTTTTGAAAGAGCACATAGCACACCAGTTGAAACAAACAAACGTCAGAAGATCCACACCCGTTGCTGGTTCAACGACAGAAATAGCGTCATTGAAGCAGGAATGACGCATACACCGAGCGACGTAGAAAAGAGGGTAGCAGCAGACCAACGTGCTCAAATCTTGACTGATAATATGGTCGTCACTGGAAGTAGGAACTGTTAACCGGTGTGGATGGGCACGGGGAACGGTGTGCCCATCATCCATAAACATCGACAGACTGTGTATGGTGAACATGTCATATCCCTTCAAATGGATGGAAGCTGGTGTTGTATGTTCAGTGAAGGACGGCAGAGTGTGGAGGATAAAGATCGAAGTTGGCGTCCCTCCCCACCCAAGAATGAAAACAGTACAGCTGGAGCACAGGACAAGGAGTTAGCGGATAAGCGTAAAACAGTGTCAGGTGTAGCGTCCACTCTACGTATTAATCGTGCTCAGGTACATCCAAAACAATACTGAGGTGAAGCAGGTTGTGCGACAATTCCTTACAACACAGGGCACCAAGTTTTACCACGATAATTTCTTCAAATTGATCGTACGCTGCGATAAATGTCTCAGTGTCTATTGCGACTAGTCGAAAAACTGTGCAAAGTGTATAGTCCATAATGATATAGTTTTTTTTCCTTCATTGCAGTAAGTTTCGCTTGTGAAAAAAATAACAAAACTTACTTTCGGAACATCCCTCGAACTAATATAACTAAGTGACACGACTATTTTTGACATTTTCTTAATTTTTTAGTCCCTGAGTGATTATTATTACCAAAAATTATTTGTCAGAATGTGTATTAATGAGTGGCTATAACCATTGAGTAGTAATAACTGTCCAGTATCGTTTATCACTGAGTGACAGCCATCATCATATTTCCACGATTATATTCAGTGAATACTATCATTCAGTGATAGTAATCAGTCCTGTAGTACCACTAACGACCATTATACGTTATTTGCTAAATTCTATGACAACATTCCAGCCGAGGAACATTCTGTACTGTTCTATAATCATTGTGAGCACTGTTGCTGATATTTCCTTTTATTATTTTTTATTTAAGAAAAAAGTGCTGCATTTCCCCCTTTTCTCTTATCTGTGACGTCACGATGCACGTATCTAATCTTACTCCACTAGGGAGGGTGATACTTTCGCAAAACGTGCCCTGCTCCTCTGATAAGGTAATTAAAGTTGATTCGAAAATTCGGTTTAGGGTGGAGTCGAGTAAAAGAGTCGTCTGCCGATTGGGAAATACTGACGTAAGTGGATAGCCTTCACTGCGTGAGGTATGTATTCGTGTTTTCGTTCCTTTTTTTTGTCAAAAGGACGTGACAGTTAATTTTCGAGTTTTTTTCCCCCCTCTCTGTGTGAGAGTTGTGAGAAAATAGATGGGTGCCTTGTTTTTACGATGGTCGTAAAATGAGAAAGGTTCCAAGTAATTGTTCCAGGATTCTCTTAGTTGTGTTTTAAAGTAGTATCCAAACGTATCATTAAATAGGTTGAAGAATACTTCTTTGAGATTTAGTTTCAATTAAATTTCTTTGTATTTTTTTTATCAATGGATGATCGGTTTCTGGAAATACGTAAACATTAAATGCACGAGTGATTTGAAGTGGCCTTGAAAATTATTTGATGAAACTGATGATAGTACTTTGACCTAAGAAATTTGCAGCATTTTGAATTTTGAGACAAACGGCCCACTCCATTTTTACTCCATTACTTATATTTAAACTGTAAGTATTATTTTTGTACTGTATGCATCCGACTGCTTATTTCAGTCTAACTTAAAAGTCTGCTAACCCCAAGCAACACACCTCTTTGATTAATTGTCAGATGAAGAAGTCGTTAACTGTGATGGAACCGCAGTCTCTTTTTTCATATCCTGCCCACGTGAGGACTTAGATCCCCAACAGAATCAACTAGCGTCAATTCCTTTATTGCATGACGAGTCTTCATTCAAATCAAGATTCCAACAAGTGATTCGACTGAACATTGCCGGTCACGACTGAATGCCAAAAGTTAAAGGCGTGGCTATTAAATATCGAGATTGATGTTGTAAAACTTTTATTTTGAAATCATACATAATAACTTATTACTATCTTCAATATACACCCCTTCTTCATCCCTATAAAACTCCATGCGAATCTTCCATTGTTCGAAACAGTGCTGGAAATATTTTTCCCGTCAGCTCCTTCAAGACACGTGCCGCTTTTTTTTCACAGCTCCAACGGATTCAGATCTTATTCCTTTTAATGCAGATTTCACCTTAGGAAACAAATAGCAATCGCATGGTGCAAGATCCGGCAAATAAGGAGAATGGTTCAAAACTGGGATGCTGTACTTGCCTACAAACCTATTGACAGGCAATTAGACTGACTTTCCTTCAATAATTCAGGTCATTTTTTCTTTTTCTTTCATATTAGGTTCTAGATTGATATAGTCTTGTTAGAATAATAATAATAAAAAAATTACATGTCTTTTTAGCCTGAAAAGATTTACCACTCTTAATACAATTCCTTGTCTTTGATAAGCGTATTCAAATATTACAAATAATTATTAGAACCATAAAATGTAACTATATATCTACAAATTCAAGGAATAACAAGGAATTTAAGAAGTTTTGTTATTAGTTTTCCTTTGTTTGAAGGTGAAATAATTTTTCCTCTCAAACTTTCAAATTTCAATAAATATTTAATTAATTTATTTTCATAGAATTCAAATATAGTCACTTAAAATTAAGAATTTCAATAAGTATTTAATTTTTATGTATCCTTTTTTTTATTTTATCTCTTGATACTTAAGTATTTAAACTGAAACTTAATTCACTTTGCACTCCTAAGTAATCCATTCTAGTACATCCTTATATGATGAATACGAGCTTTCTTATTTTTTACTTTAAATGTAAGATACTTCAGTGATCTTGTGTTAAAAATAATACTTTCACCCATTTATAGAGGGAGCTCTGTAAGGTGTGAGTGCGTGAGATGCTGGCTAAAACAACATCCCAGGGAGATAAACATTCTAGAGGAATAGAGATCTCTGAAGTTCAACGCAGGTGACGCACGTGCTAAAAGTAAACTGCGGTTCTCACCGAAGTAATAATGCAATAAAGGCATGAACCGAACGAAGGTAACTGTTTGTTGATTACGTTCCTTTGATTTTTCAGAAGTTTGAAGACAAAAAGGTTAAAAACGCCAAAATAAGGCTAAAAGTTGAGTAGACAGTAAAATTGAAGCGATTAAGTAGAACGAAAAAAAAAAAAGTAGAAAATTTGTGAAGGAAAGTTAAATATAAGTAGTAAAAAAGAAGTATTTTTTTTTCTACAATTGGAAAAGAAAAATTTGCAAACATTTACTTACTTTCTGAACACGCTGTTGAGTCAGTTCTAAAAATATGACAAAGATTTCGTATAGGTGAAATTATAATACACTACCGCGATGCTCAGAAATCTTTGTCTAATGAATCTCTTCCATTTTGTGTCTTCCATTTTTTTTGTCTTAATCGAAGTGAAAAGCCGGTTCTCATGCAAACTTTCCTTTAGCTAATCTTTGGAGCTACTTTAATACTTTATTTGAATTGAGAACCTCACCTTGTGAAAGAACCATGATTTATGTAAATCAGTTTTTAATTGTATAAGAAGTGTAGTGAAATGTAAATCATCAGATATGGAAATTAGATGTGTTTGAGAGAAAGAGAGAGATTGTGGCAATAGAGGATGTACGATATTGTTTATGTGTGTGTGTCTCTTATTATTTCTAATCACTACACAGGTGCGAGAAAGAGTGAGGTGATCTTCGAAGAATATGTACCTCTATCTTATTCAGATCCAATCACGAAAAATCTATTGGACAAAAAATCGAGTTTTTCAAACCTACTATTTTCTGTTATTAAAGGATATCAGGACGCTTATGGGGAATAACATCTTTTTTCCCCAGACCATTGTAACTTACCAATAATACAGCTTTTACCATGCAATACTCATATGTACATTCATGGACAAAAAAATTAGTGCACCAAGAAGGAGTAGTCAAAATGAAACGAAATTTTACATACGTAATGACTATTTTGATATAAGTAAATGATTAGAAAATCAAAGAAAAAGGATCATTTATTTCAGAGAAAAAGCCAAAAGAGCGGAGGATTTAATACCCTGTTGAACCCCCTGTAGCGCGAATGCACGATGCGATACAATCAGGCATTGAGGCATACAAGTTCTGTATGATGTTTTGGGACATATCGTTCTATATTTGCTGTAACCTTGCCTCTAGTTCGTTCAAACTCGAGGGATGCCCCGACGTCCAAAATGATCCCAGATATGCTCGATTGGAGACAAATCTGGGGATCGGGCAGGCCAAGGAAGGGTAGTAACAGTACGGAGACAATCTTGTGACACCCTTGACGTGTGAGACCGAGCATTGTCTTGTTGAAAAATGGCTCCTGGGAGACGTTGCATGAGTGGCAACACATTTTGTTGCAGGATGTCATGGACATACTGCAGGGCTGTCATGGGGCCACAGATCAATCCTAGGGGTGACCGTGTATTGTAGGCAATGGCACCCCATACCATCACACCAGCTGTGGGAGCGGTGTGTCGCTGTAAAGTAAAGGCCGGATTTAGGCATTCACCACGGGGTCTCCACACACGAACACGATTGTCATCACTGCTGAGATTGAATCTGGATTCGTCGCTAAAGACGACCTGGTTCCATTCCGCTGCAGTCCAGTTCCCTCGTGTGCTGCACCACTCCAAACGGAGGCGTCGATGGGTGGGCGTCAAGGGCACCACACGTAATGGGCGCCGCGATCCCAAATTTCCTTCAGCCAGTCGCCTTCGTATGGTTCAAGAAGACACAGGAGCCCCTAGTGAAGGTGCTACCTGTGCCTGGATGACGGCCGATGAAGCATTTTGCTGTACGGGTGCATTTCTTACGATATGGCGGTCTTCTGGACGAATGGTCTGTCGAGGGCGTCCTGAGCCTGGTTCTTCGTGTAGATTACATCTCTCGGATCCACTGGTCCCCACACCTCCTCACAACACAATCAGAGCGGCCTAATTGACGAGCTACTCGCCTAGCTGACCACCCAGCTTCCATCATACCGATGATTCTCCCCCTCTCAAACTGCGAAAGCTGCTCATATTGTCTTCGAAAACGGCGTAATGGCATGTCTACCTCAGCTCTTCCTTTGTAAACGATTCAGAACACTCAAAACAAGCTTTGGTTACCTGTTTTATACTCCACGGAGAACGACGTTAAACGTCCTCTACCGGCTATACGTAATGCGCAATCACTCTGCATTTCTAATCATTTGCATATCTCCCCGACATGTACCTTCATGCCAAGTTTCGTTACGATCCTGCAGTTATTTCTTGGTGCACTAATTTTTTGGTCCATGAGTGTATTTATTTTGTTTCCATATTTTGATGTAATTTTATAAAAATGTTGAAAAGTTATAAGGAAATATAAATTGAACGCATTTTTCATAATTGCGAAAATCAATATTTTACTGCGTGTGGGTGTTTGAAATACAACAGATCAAAAGTTACAAAAAAATAGTAAAAAATACAAAATAATAGCAGAAAAATGTTCAATATTGAAATTACGCTTCTTTTTTTTTTCTTCAAAAGGTGGAGAAAATGTTTTAAATATAATTATTTTGAAAGTTATGAAATTTTAACAAAAATAAATCAATTAAAATACATTAGAAATTGAGCATTGATGTATGAATCATAAAGAAACGTATTTCGAACTTTTTTTTATGAAGTTTCAAACTAATGTGATTAATAGTTTCTGAGAAACTCAGCGCGTAAGCTAAAACTTTTATTGTTTTGAGAAAAAGGAAGTTAAAGTTGGAAAAAAAACTACTTAAGTAAGGTTTAATGTTTTCTCGATAACTCAGAATTTTTTTTTTTTTTTTTGTGTATAGTAAACTTTTGGCACCAAAATATTCAGAAAAGATAAGGTTCTAATACACACACACATATCTTAAAAACATCGAAAATTTTGACATTAACGGCTTTTGAGATCTCTCAGAAAAGTAGAATTCTCAAATCTAATATTTGGTTAAAGATGCAATTAAGTAAACATTCCCCATTAGTAAATTATATCGATTGTAATTATTCTTAGATAGAATAAAAATAGTTAAAGATTTTCTGGGCTGATTATTTATTGCATCTTGGTGATTTTTAATGTAAATAACGACGCCAGTATATCACAGATAATAATAAATACAGGATGAAGAATTTTCTTAAATGCTCCATTGTGGTTAAAATTCTTTTAATGATTAGTAAGTATTCTTAATTATTTAAGACTCTATATAATCAAAACCAATTTTGTGTCTAAACGTAACTTATTTCACAATAAACATACCAAAATCATTAATAAGAAAAAACTTCAAAAGATTTGCATAATTTTTTTGTTAAGAGTATTGCTCGAAGCAACTTTCCGCTTTAATCAATTACTCATATGTATGTGTGAAAGATAATTTTATAAATCTCCTTCAACATTTATCTTTATTCAAGGAGACAGGTAATTTTGCACATAGAATTTCAATAAGATGATTACATTACACATGCTTTGGTGAAAATTAAAATAGTGTGATTAATATAAAAATGAAATTCTAATGGAGTTTTCCTTGGATGTATAATAAAGGTTTAAATTTTCCCACGACTTTCTAGCAATGTTTTATCTCAATTTCTTTCTATTAATGTTAATTGTTCTCCGTGTTAGTCCTATTTTTTCTTTAGAATTTCGTAAGTATTCAAAGTAGTATTTCTAAGGAAATAAATCTTGTGTGAAACATAAAAGATGACGGAAGTACAACTTTCTTTAGTATTAATAAAATGTAATTTTTACAGCAGTGCTTCAATAATTTTTCTTACTGGTAAAAATAATTTTGTACCCAGTGTTAATCAATTTTTTTTTCTTTATTTTCATAAGCCCCTAATGTTTTCATGTATTTGCACTCGTTGCCAAAAAATTATGCCCAGAAGGAAACGATATACGTAAATATGCAAATTAAGAAATTGTTTCGTTTTTATTAGGTATGCAAATTATTAAGAACTCAGCCACATCAGCGCCAATGATGTCATCAAACACGTGACTTTCCGCTCCTCTAGGAACTCTTTACAGGGTTCTCTAAAAGCACTTAAATTTGATGCTAACTAGTGTGTTTGGTTTTAACTTATCGCTTTTAAGATTAGAATGTCTTTGAGAAGAACAAGACAACCCTTTGAACAGATAGAAGTCTTTCAGAAGGATCGCATCGTACGATTACTTGGAGGTGGAGGGACATTCCGCTGTATTGTACTTTATATTGGTCACGTAAGTGTAACAATTTCACACTATTGGCTGAATTTAGTACAAGGAAATTATCTCTCCGGCCAAGTAAGTTCAGAGAAAGCTACAAGGTCTATAAGTACGGAAGATTAAAGATTTATCCGGCAAGCAAGAAGCGCATTGTCACAATTCTGGACATTATGCGAACAATGATACCCTCTCTGCATCTTCATGGAGACCATTATGGAGACAACTCGTGGCACCACAGACTGCAATGGTACCGCGAAAGAGCAACATGGAGTCACGCGGAATAGCAGCGGGTCATCTTTAGTGATGTCTCGCTTTTGTCTTGGCGAGGATGAAAATTGCATCTGTATATGGAGGCAACGCAGTCCGTGCCTCGTTGGGCAATTTGTTGTCACCCAGCACACATCCAGACAACAGATTGTGATGGTATGGGATACGATTTCGTACGGTGCCCTGTCAGCATTAGTCTTCACCAGAATCACTATTCCATCCCAGAAGGTACTTAAGTGAAGTACTTCTAGCGACAGCCATTCATTCTTTTTGAGAATGGTCATCCCAGTCTCCTATTTCAACGAGACAACTCATGTGTTCATAACACTGCCATCTTGAGTTCTTGCCTCGCAACAGAAACTAGCATAGTCAAACCTGTCACACCTAGAAAAATTGTTGCATGTTATAGGCCTGAGATGAGTAAATAGATACCCATTACGAATTTTTTTGGTGTCTTGGTGGGTGGCCCACCAAGAAAGTCAAAAAAATTCGCCCTTAAATCAAGATTTCCTTCTCTTGCGTAAAATCATTCAAAGCATAACAAGGTCTATTTGCGAGGAAAGCAGGAGAAGGCAATTTGCCCCTTTATTAGGAAAACAGAGTGAGCCTCAAAGGGCTTTTACTAATATTAAGGATCATCTGTAGAGTTTGGTGATAAGGTCACAAGAGGGTTTCAAAAATTTTCGAAAATTGAGCCTACATTCAATATGCTTTCTTATCCCATCACAACTGATATTGACCCAATACCTGAGGAGTTACAACTTGAACTTGTTAACCTGCAGTAAGATCACACCGTGAAAGAAATTTTTAATGCCGTGACATGGACTTTCCCAATTTTTTGTCTACTGAAAAACTTCCTTGTAAAAAGAAATTTGATGGAAAATGTTATCTATAATTGGGTCTATATATATTTATGAGCAAAGTTTTTTTTTTTGCCTGAAAATCAACAAGAGTAAATATAGTCGAAGATGATTTTTGACAATAACTTACACGCTGAGATAAGAATCTCTCAATAGGCAATTTCACTCCTGAACTTAAAAAAAAATTCAGAAAAGTGTGACAGGGTACATTTGTCTCATTAACTGCAACTATGTAATTTAATTTATATTTATTTATTTTTATTGTACAGTTTATACCTTTTCTGGAATGCAAAGTTAACTAATGGATGCAATCATTTTGAAAATAGCAGCCCGCCGCTAGCCTCCGCTTCCATAAAGTGGCCCTGAAGCCAAAACGATTGCCTACCTTTGTTAAAGGCCATTATGTTAAGATTTCACCGCTAATACAAATTTGAAAGATCCACATGCCAAAGTTCAATCTGAATGGGATGAATTGCTTAGAGCTTCTATGACTCCATGCCACGATGTGTGGTGGAATGCATTAGAAAAAATGGCAACCCAATATCCAATTAAGAGTAGTAATAATTTTGTATTTTAACCAATAAATTTTGTCACACCCACGCTTGTTGTTGGAGACAATTAATTTACTTTCAAATATTTTAATCTGACAATTTCTTCCAGTGCAACTTTTTTTGACGATGAGTTTAAATATTAAAACCTAAGAGATGCCGGAGTACAACTTTCTTCGGTATAGATAAAATTCTGTTTTTAAATGAATGCTTCATTAATTTCCTACACTTAATTTAAATTGCACCTAATGATAGTCCCATTTGTTTTCTTTCGACTTGCCTCTGTTAGTGTTTCAAAATAAATAAATTCTGTGAAACCTAAAAAGACCGACAATAAAAGTTTCTTTAGCATAATGCGAATTGTAGAGCAATGCTTGATTGATTTTTTACTGTTAATGCAAATCGTATTCGATATTTTTTTTCCATTACAATTTTCTAAGCACTTAGTTCAATGTATATGAGTCCTGAAACATTAAATATGTGAGTACAATTTTCTTCAGTGTAGATGAAATGCATAGAATTTTTCATCTGACCCTGAAACTGAAAAATATTTCCAATGCATCATCTTTATTTTAAGAGAGAATTTTATTGTTTATTACTTATCATTACCTTAAAATTTTTTATATTAACTTTTTAACGTACTATAAAAATATGCACTGTTAGATTTTAGTTCCTTATTATTATGTGTAACAAAATATTAATTCTATTGATCAAACATTAATTCCTACTACATTCTTTTTCATTACCTATTAAACATTAATTCCTACTACATTCCGCTTCGTTTTCGTATGTGATCTTAATTTTGAAAGAAGATAAGAAAATTATTCGAATGTAGTATCGAGTATTATTTATTTAATTCATAAGCCCAAAATTTTTCGAAACGTTTAATGTTTCAAAGAACTAACGCAGGAATTCTTTACTATATATCATAGAGAATTACACCAATTATAATGAGATGAAGACGAATCAACTGTATCCAGTTGTCTTTAATTGGATTCAGAATCCTGAATTTTAAGAACAAAATATATATTCTTAAGTTAATAAAAGGGGAAGAGTATCTTTCTCTCTCTGTATGTATGTGTAAGGTAGTGGAATGCCTACACAGAAGGGCCCTATTTTTGATATACTAAAACAATGGGAAATGAGAGTGAGCACCTTTAAGCAAATTTTTCGAAGCACACTTTAGATTTTTTTTAAAAAAATGTTGAAGTGAATTTTGTGTATTTTTTTTTATAATTTGACTCCTAGATCTCATCGAAACATCGTAGGTTTACGATTCTTGTATCATCTGAAATATTCAAGTTTTTAAGAAGACTGGCTTTCTTTTGGGCGTGTAAACTTATTAACCGAAATTGGTAAATTTTTGAAAAGGCGTCAATTTCTGACTTTTTATTAAATTGTTCCATTCAAAAATCTTTTACGCCAGATTTTACCTATATTTTTAACTAAACAATCATTAAACATCTGTTTCGCATTTTTCTTTTCTTCTGCGAAAGATTACGCTACAAATAACTCTAGAGTATTTTATAGCATATGATGTCAAAGTCTGCCTTTACTTCCGAAAATTTATTCTTCATGGACTTTCTGGAAGATCGTTATACTTATTCATTTATCTGTTCGTTACATCAAAATCATATAGGGTGACAATTTAATTTTCAGTACATGACCTTACACATCTTTCAAAGAGCTATGTGAACTGAATTTCCTTTTCACTTGCCCAGAACTGTGTTTTTAGTAATTGAAATTTAATTTCATTCATTAATAAAAAGAAAGATTTTACCCTGAGATAATGTGTGTACATAAAATTTATGGAGACAAGTGATGTTCAAGGAAAATTATAGTGAAATTTGGTAGAGTGATAATACGCCATTTGCAACATTTATTAGGGAGGGCGGGTTTAATTTACCTGAAAAGCTAATGGGGGGGGGGTGCTGAGTTTTGGTACTGCTTCTGTTTTATGTGTAGAAAAATTTTCATTGAACAATGTGTGCTCGAGAGCTCATATTCTAATTTACTACTGGGTTAACTACTATTGGAGAAGGATGTTGGTGTCAGTATCTATCTATGGGGATTTGTTGGAAATAATTTATATGAATACCACCAGGAGGTGCCTTGTCTCTTTAAAGTGAGAGCACACGGGCTCATGGATAATAGTACATTTTGATCTTGAACGTGTAAGTTGTTTTTTCCTTGATTTGATGTAATTTCTCCTGACCCCTGAAGCGGGGTAAATATGGGCAGTTTGGAAGTCTTGAATATTTTGTAAATATTTGTTTGAGTATAATTGGCGCGAAGAGACTGTAAAGAAAAGTAAAAGAAAATAATCGATCTCCCTCTGCCCTTTGTTGGATTATTATTCTTTAACAAAGGATTTTTAAGTTATTTTTAAAATTAAGAGGAATATTTCTTGGCTTTTTAATGTTTGGATCTAGTTTGTAAATAGAGTTGTTGAAAAGAACGTTATTGTTGATGGTCATGACATAGTTAAAGAATTTAGTAGCTATTTTTTGCAAAGTAGTTTGAAGTAAGGGGAGTTGAATTGTATTCGAATGTATGTATTTCTCATGAACTATCTAATTTTTACTAATTATCTGATAATAGCATTCATTTTTGAATGAAACATCGCAAAATCTCGCAACTTTAAATTCTTACAATAAATCCAAAAAATAATTTTAAGTGTTATCTTGATCAGGGCGGAATGGGTTAAAAATTGTTCTTGTTAGTTGGATCGTTAAATTTTATTTTAAAAACACAACAGGACATTACACTTAGTATAAAAATTTTTTTAAAAAAAACTTAACATTATACATTTTTATTCTGAAATTACAGCAAACATTAAAGTTTGTTGTAATTTAAAAACACTCAAAGTTACTATGTTTGGGAAAGTTTATTTTCTACACACATAATAACTTTCCTACACATAAGCATATTCTATATGTGTGTACATCTTTTTTTTTTTTTTTGAAAAATGTTACATAATCATCAGTTAAAAAACGTTTCCATGTTTAGAGAGATATAGCTATTTCTTTCAAAAGTTGTATGATCAGATTTTAAATTAAAATATAGACTTTAATAGAAATTTTAGAATTACATTATTGTACCTGTGTGTGGGGGGAGGGGGAGAATCAGAATCCAAAGATCATCAACTCTGAATATCAAGTACTTTCTGAAAAATAGCAAAAGCTTACAAATCAATAAAATAATTTGTTAACCTTACTTTTCAGAATAAAAAGACTGTCTTGATAAAAAAAAAAGACCCAATATTTTTTTTTAAAATTTTTTTGTACATTTTATTTTTCACACTTCATATGTATACATTTGTGTGTAATCATCTATTGGCAACGAACCTCGTGACTTTGAGCCTCGGTCAAGTGTCGAGGGCGATCCCTGAGCTGGCACTCGTCCTCTCCCAACAGGAGGTCTTTGAGTCTCGATGGATTTAACGTGCATCAGCCCCAGCTACATGGTGGGTCTTTAGTGGCATCAAGGCTCGAACCTATGACTCGACGAAAACGGCTGGCCGCGAGTCTGTGACCATGACTGTTAGACTACCGCGACTACTTTAACTTAAAGTTAAGTAGTCGCGGTACTTACTTTTAATTTACTTTTTACTTACTTACTTTACTTACTTTAATTTTTACTTTAATAGAGAAAAATATAAATGTTGACTCATTTAATTTGTGAGTATCAAAATATTATAAAATTAATCACAAATGGGAAAAGAATTGCTATTAATTTTTACAATATTTCAGAATAGTGAAAATTCCACTTAGATACCTTATTAATATTTGTTATGATTACTACTTCGTTTGCCTGCATCCGGTACCTCCATCTTTCAGCAAGGAGATGGAGTAGTAACTATAACGTGTTGCTCCATTGGATCAGATTACTGTAAAAAATTCACTGAAGGTATTAAAACAATTGATTTCGGTTTCAAACCCTGAAAGTGAGTTAAAAAAAGCAATATGAATTGTAGGTTTATTACGCGAACCTAGTGTCACACCTCTACATTAGCCGACCTTCACGTACCCTTCTTTTACCATGAAGGATTAGGGAGTATTATTATCTCTGTAATCCGATGCTTCATCTTTCCGCCCATGACAGTAATCCAGTGATTTTACACACAGGTTGACCTGTCATAAAAAATTATTTCATTCTTTCTATTTCAATGCAATGATGTAGGCTATTAATACGAAGGAGCACTTTTTTTTCGCAGTTTTAGTTGTATTTCTGTTTACTGTATGACATTTTATGCAATAACATATAGCTTTTGCGGTTTAAATGTTTCATTTTTAATGATTTTAAGGTAATCCGGCAATTTTACACAGACTGAACCTTCATAGAAAATTATTTACCGCTTTCTATTTCAATGTAATAATGTAGGTTATTAATACAAAGCAGTACTTTTTTTCGTAGTTTTAGTTATTTGACACTATTTTTATGTTTACTGCATTACATTTTCCACAATAACACACACATTTTGTTATTTAAATGATTTATTATTTATGATTTTACAGTAATCTGGCAATTTTACACAGGCTGCCCTATCATAGAAACTTATTGTATGCGTTCTACTTCATTGCACACAATAATGTACGTTATTAATACAAAACAATAAATTTTTTATAGTTTTGGTTACTTTGTGTGTTTTATTCTTTATTTGTGTGCATAATATTATATTTTATGCAATAATACATTGCTTTTGCCGTTTAAATATTTCATTATTAGTGATTTTTCCAGTAATCCGGCAATTTTACACAGGCTGCCCTATCATAGAATTTTTTTTTAAGGATTTCTATTTCAATACAATAATTTAGGCTTTTAATACAAAACAGTAATTTTAGTTGTTAATGCAAAACAGTAATTTTAGTTGTTAATTCAAAACAGTAATTTTAGTTGTTAATACAAAACAGTAATTTTAGTTGTTAATACAAAACAGTAATTTTTTTGTAGTTTTAGTTGTTCGACACTTTATTTAAGTGTACTGTATTACATTTTACGAAATAATACATAACTTTAGTCTTTTAAATGTTTCATTAGTGATTTTCCAGTAATTCGGTATTTTTACACAGGCTGTCCAGTCATAGAAAATTATTTTATGCCTTCCACTTCAATACAATAATCTAGTAATACTTTTTCGTAGTTTTAGCTATTTGACACTTTATTTATGTGTACTGTATTTTATGCAATAATGTATAGTTTTTGTCTATTAAATGTTTCGTTATTAGTGATTTTCCGGTAATCCGGCGTTTTTACACTGGCAGACCAGTCAAAAATTATTTTATGCCTTCTTCTTGAATGGTCAGTAAAATTTTTTTGTAGGCAATTAATTGAAGTTTTAGTTAGTTCGTGAGTTTGGAACTTTATTTATGTGTTCTGTATTATTTTTCATAAGGTAATACATAACCTTTTGACACTTAAGTGTTTCATTATTAGTGATTTTCCGGTAATCCGACGTTTTTATACAGGCTAACCAGTCATAGAAAATTGTTTTATTTCTTCTACTTGAAATAAATTATGAAGACGATCAATACATACAGTGCATTTTTTCGTAATTTTTGTTAATTCGTAGGTTTGATTCTTTAATTATGTGTACTGTATAACATTTCATACAATAATACATAGCGTTTAAATGTTTTATTAGCGATTTTCCAGTAATCCGCAGGTTGACCAGTCATAGAAAATTATTTTATGCTTTCTACTTGAATGGAATAATATAGGTTATTAATACAAAATAGTGCATTTTTGTAATTTTATTTATTTCGAGAGTGTTTCATACTTTATTTGCGTATACTGTATTAAAATGTACTCAGTAATACATACCTTTTATTGTTTAAATGTGTTGTTTTTAGTGATTTTTCTGTAATCTGACGTTTCCGGTTATCCATTAATACTCTGGTCCGATATCATTCCAGTTTATCGAGATAATACTGTATTTAATATTCGACAGAGTCTTATAATTTGAAAGCCCAAACATTCCTAAAAGTTTTTTACCTCAATTATGAAAATATTTATTAATAATTTTTCTTAGCGACAGAGGAAGAAAATTATATAATTATTTCACTACAGATAATAGCGATAAAATATTGTACATCAATTTATATCTTATCTTTGAATTATCGTTAAGAGTATAAAGTATTCCTGTCTTTATTGATTTTTACATCTATTGTTTTCCTAAAATTATTCTCAGTCTTTTGCAATATAGTGATAATGTGTTCACAATTTTTTTTATCGAATAGGATAATCTGAAGTATTTAAAGTATACTTTAATACAATTCTACGTCATTTAATACCAACTCTATTTTTATTGACCTTCATTTCTAAATGGAATGAATATACTTGATCTTTAGCTGTGTAGAAATAATTTATACAGAGAAAAAATTTTCTTAATCTGAAAGCCACAATATTCCTAAGTTTTAGGTCAACTATTAAAAAAACTATGAAAAACTTTTGTTAGATACAAATCATCAAAGTTATTTAACCTTCTGAATGAAGATTACAGCAATAAAATATCACATAATAATTCTTTTATCTTTGAAGTATCATTTAGTGTGTCCATTAAATATCCTGCTTTTATTGATTTTCAGGTATCCGTTGTTTTTCTAAAATTGTCCTCGATATTATTCAATGTAGAGATAATGTATTCCCAAAGCATTTTTTATCTAATCGGAGGGAATAAAAATTTCAAAGTGTGCTTTGTTACCAAAATAATTTCTTTAATTTTTATCCAATTCTACGTGCAGCCAATATCAATTCCGTCTTTATTGACCTTCATGTATCCTTCACTTTCTAGGACAAGTCCTTTGAACATGACCAAAGTAGACGACAAAAATACGCGAAAAACTGCTGTACCGAATGCAAAAACAAAAAAGAGTTGATTTTTGTTTAAGAATATCAGCATAAAGTATAGTATTCAGTAGTAAGCATTTTGAAAAGATGCAAACATATGTATTCTAATTTTTAAGGGGACTTAGTACCTTTGCACCTTCAAAAATTCGATTTTTCAAATTTGCTTTTAAAAAATAGTACAGAATGTTAGGAGCATTTTAAAACAAACCGCTTCAGAATCCGAGAATTATTGCGCCCTGTGCAGTAAAAAATGTATATGTCTAATGTGGCTTGTTCTATGCAATGCAATTTAAACAAAACTTTTTTTCTCTGTTTGTTATTTTCACACTTTCTCACAGGATTAAAAAAAATGTTTTGCATGCAGAGCTTTAAAATTTTACATGAGTGTTGCACTAGATCTTTATTCTGGGAACCTCAATTTTGTTAATAGGCTGATTAAATTTTATTTTATATCATGATACATGGAAAAAAGTTACTAAATACAAACTTGATAATTTTTTTAATTTTCAATTTTTTAATGCAAGATAAATTTAAAAGTTGAGATTTACAGAATAACTTCATTATTTATCTTTAATTTGGTATAAGAATTATGGTTCTACTGTACATCTTTCAAATGTTATCTTGTGGGTAACGTAAGGTAAGCTAATTTATTTTTCAAATTTTTGTATGCATATTTCATGTTGTATAAGAAAATAAATTAAATTAATAGCAAAACTTGACCCAATACTTAAAGCTATACACTTTATTACACAAACTTGCAAGCTTTATTATTGAAATGATCAAAAATTGTTGTTTTATGAAGAATCATTAAAAGTTTGTCAAAATGTTCTACTCTTGATTTCGTAAGGTACTAAGTCCCCTTAAATCTTATTCGTTTTGTTACTGTTAAGAGTTGCTCAGATAGTTATTCAAAAAATATCTCAGAAATTCATTTATCCTTTTACCTAGCCTTAACAGCTTTAGTTTATAGAACAATTTCTTGAATTTTATTTGAAAGTATTGCTATTTAGGGTAAGATATATCATACTACTTTTTCATTAATACTTAATGCGATTTCATTACGTAATCTCGATATCAATACTAACAAGTTATCCTCCAGTATTCGTCATTTATGAGGACATGTCCTTTAATAATCACCAACATAAATGGCACAAAATATGCATACAAAAATACAGTAGGTTTTAGCGTATACTAAAAGGTATAAAAGAAATCCGAATTTGAAATCCAATAAGAAATTAATTTTTTTTTACCAAAGAAATTCAGTATTAAATGTAGTATTCAGTTAAAGCCATTTTGAAAACACAAAAACATTTCTATCTATGCTCGAAAATTTTATTCCTTTTGTGACATTGGGCTATCCGCGGTTTCTCTTCACTAACCTTGAGGACTTTTAAATGAGATTGATTGCTTTTGCTAAACAACCTTTGCTCAACCAAAAATGAAACGTGATACGTAAAGTTATTATGTAAAGTAGTAAGAAATGAAGTGAAGTGGGTGAGTTAGGAAATATATAAACTCCGGCTGAAAGAAAAGAGAGAGGCTGAAGGAGTAGAGAGGCTGAAAGAGAGAGGCTGTAGGAGAAGTGAAGCTGAAGCTATAAATAAGCTGATTGAATTAAAGGGTTAGATTAAAGATTGATACAAGACATCACTTTGCTGTTGTTCTCAACAGTTGATCCAGAGTCTGAGTTACAGTCGAGGAAGGATTAGTGGTAAGAGTCTGTTAGATTACTATTGGTGGGTTAATTTGAGGCTAATAGAAATACTACCCGGGAGAGCATAGGGAGTTGTTGTCATAGTAAATATATGTTAATAAATTGCTTAAAGATTATTCTGGTGACTCTTTGATTATTTGTGTCGTAGTGTTTAATAATTGAATCTAGTGATGGCACAAGATGAAGCCCGGGTCGGGCGGGCGTCACACTTTTATCACATTTTAAATACTGTACAGAGTGAAAAAACATAAACTATTGCGTAAACCTACTTATAATTTAACTCAACTTAAATATTTTTACTGTATAAAATATTTGCTTCAATTTCCTTGAAAGGTATCGTAAAAAAAGGCAAAATGTCCAAATAAATTTTCATTAATGTTTCATGTAACATCACCGTGTGGACTGAATATTAATACTAACTCTAGCAACCTTTCTGTATCCTTCATTTATCAGAATATGTCCTTTATCCATCGCCAACGTGGATGATTGAAATACATAAAACACTACTCAAACAAGTACGAATGCAACAAAAACAGATTATTTTTTCCAAAGAAATTTCATTTTGAAGTTTAATTATACATCTGTTCATTGAATAATAATAATACTTCTGAAGCTATTTTGAAAAAAATTTTAACATGTGTATTCAAATAAAAATAGTTTATTTCTTTAACTACTTTAAGGTATCCGTTACACCTTTAAAACGCCATTTTTGTCAAATTTTTCGATTCTCTAATTTTAATGTCAGTTTAAAATTTGAACTTTTTTCTTTCCTTTAGTGTTTGAATTTTGCTTGTACCTTATTTGGAATTTAAGTTACAGGGATTTGAATTTTACTCGGTTGCTAATTTTTAATTGCATTTGAAAGTTTGTTTTTTATTTTTCTCATCAGAAAAAATTATCAACCAAATTAATTTAAATTTTGCAAATATCTTTCTTATATAGTTTTAAGAACCTCTACAACTTTCATGGTTGTAAAATTGATACATTTTTAGTAACAAAGGTATAAATCATATATTGCTATAACTTGTTCTTAATTTTTCGTTGCTATTTGACTTGAAATTCAATAAAAAACTGTAGTTACATGATTTTCACCATGAAAGTAATACCAGCCCCAAAAACTGTTATGATGAATAAGATAAAATTTACGGAATAATGATATTTTTGTTTACTTTTGAATTATGAGCGTTATTCTGATAATCAATTTATGTACTATTTTCACCATGTTTTCCACTTCGAAATTATTTTTTTTTTTAATTAAAAGCAAATTATTAAATGTGTTTTTCACAGTTTTAGGTTATGTCTTAGCAATAAAAAATATTTTGATAGCAAATATCAATGTATTTCAAAAAAAAATTCTCTGAAGATGTACGGATACCTTAAAAAAGAATTGAGCAGATTTTTATTCAAAAACTATCCAATAAATTTACTTATCCTCTTACTTGGCTTTAATATTTTTATTAGAAAAAAAAATATTTGCCGTAGTTTCATTATAAGGTATTGCCAGAAATGTAAAATCTTCAATAATGTTTCATGCAACTACGTGAACGCAATGCCAACGCTTCCAATGACCTTCCTGTATCCTTGATTTTTCGAAGGAAATGTCCTTTACCCATCACCAACATTGGTGACGTAGCATACGCATACAAATCGAGATATGTTCTGCATATACAAAAATATACAAAAAGCATATTCTACCAAATATAAATGCCACCAAAATATATATTGATTTTTACCAAAGAATTTTTGTATTAAATATAGTATTTTGTTATAGATATTTTGAAAAAACAAAAACATATATGTCTACTTGAAAAGTTTATTCATTTTACTACTTTTAAAATATTGTAAAAACTGCTGTTCAAAAACTATTCCAAAAATCCCATTATCCTTTTACTTAGCTTTAATATTTTTAATTTATAAAACATTTGCTTTAGTTTTCTGACAAGGTATCGGCGAAGGCCAAAATGTAAAATCTTCATTAATGTTTCATGCAACTTCACTACGTGGATTCAATGCCAAAGCTGATTCCAGTGACCTTCGTGCATCCTTCATTTTTCAGGACATGTCCTTTAACCATCACCAACATGGGTGACTAGAATACACAAAAAACTACTCAACTAAACATGAAAGCCAACCAAATAGAGATTGATTTTACACAAAGAATTTCAACGAAAGAATAGTAATACATCTGTAGCCATTTTGACAAGAAAAGAATGCTAGAAAGTTTATTCGTCAAACTACTTTTGAAAAAAAAATTTAAAAAAAAAAAAATATCGTAGAGATTGTTATTCAAAAACTATTTCAGAACCCACTTATCATTTTTATCTAGCATTAATTCTCCTATCAGCTCGTTTATGAACGCCATTGAAGTATTTTGAATTCTTGCCTTTAAATGAAACCTCGCTAACTTCTCGCTCGACGTGGCTTATTGAATGTGATTTATCAATTCTTTTGTAATCTGACATGATTTATTGTGGACTCCACTGCGAGATCTATGAAGAAGAATGCTTTAAAAAGGCCATTTTTCCCCGCGTTTTCATCTCGCTGGTAAAAATAAGAAAGGGGGGGGGCTTTTGTGATTTTTATTTTAGTTCGCAATTTATTATTATTTCGGGACGCTGACAGTTTAAATGAGAGGTGATACGATGAAATCTTTTAAATGAAAATCTCGGAAATTTAAAATTGTTGTGTCAGCGATAAGATATATCATGAGTAAATTGAATGACATTAGTACAAAGCGTTAGTTAATTAACGCGAAGATCTAGTAATTTGAAGCGGTGTTAGTAGGGTTCGAATATTTTAATTATGCGTGTCTTTTAAACTAATATCTTGTCAAATTTAATGATTTTGACTTAAATTGGATTTGATAAGAGTTCCCGATAAGAATAAATTTGTTTGAATTCACAAATTATGTTCCGGAACAATTAATAACTTCTAGATTGGTTTAACTTCCAGAACTGTCTTAAGTCAATTTTATTTATTTCGTTCTGACAAAAATTAGATGAGATATAATCTAAGAATAGAATGCTTTGATTAATATATCTTATTTATTTAGATATTCAATGCTGTATGAATCAATTGATGAACAAGAAAAACGAAAATTCTTCCATAACTGCGGGCGCCATGTTGTGAATTCCGTTAAAGTTAACAGAGATTGAGTAAGTGAAGACTTTCTAAATAATGAATACCTTCCTAGATTTAATTACGTTTATTTAGAAGTTACACTTTAGGACAAAACAATTTAAGGACAAACCATAAAGGGTTAACATAATAATAAATATTTACATAATTCTCGGGGGGGGGAGGGACACTATGTTTACTTGTTAGCTCCTCCGCTTGGACTGCTGGTTATTAGCACTCCAGTTATCATCCTATCCAGTTATCAGACGGCCGCTAGGTGGCGCTCTTGAACGCTGGACGGTTACACTTCTTCGTTTGTTCAGCATAAGGGTAAGTTCGAGGTCATACTTGTTTTTAATTTACTTGTTGTGTTCATATGTTTATATGTAAAAAAATATGCCTTTCTAGTTCAAAATTTCTTCTCAGATTTTAACCAACTTCCCATCATCCGATGGATCTGAAATATTGTACACACGTATAATTCCGATGACTGTACAATACTATAGTATGCTCAAGAAGTTGCGGGTTTAGAAAGAGCTTGGGGATCCGGGCCTTGCCTTTTGTATTCGAATTTGAATCCACTTTCTACCATCCGATCGAGCTAACATTTTGTACATACGTATAATTCCAATGACTATACAATATTAAGATATACACAAGCAGTTTATGGACTTGTCTGAGGATCTGAACCGAACACTAATTGAGTTGGAATTTTCCACGTACGTATAACTCACATAATTACTTTTACTTCTTAAATTTTAGCTCTAAACATAATACATAAATGTAAGTAAAAAATTCTTTTTTTAAATCCAGCTTTTATTTAAAGAAGAACTAAAACGAATAAAACTAATTTCTTAAATGTAAAATTGTAAATAATTTATAAACCACTTGTAATAGATGAAACCGAGGGAAAAAATGTCAGATACCTTCCTTTTTTGCTCTACTCTTCCTTTTTTTAATTATGTGAATTCTCATCTAGACCATTTTTAATAGATATCCGATGGAATTTTAAGTAGTAAAAATATTAAAATGATATAATTCTTTACTTTTCTGGTAAGGTAAAAACCTTCAGTTCTATTTGTATATCAATATACTTAAGTTTTTTTTTTTTTTAAAAAAAATAAATTCTGGACCCAATTTTCAAAACAACCGTTACATATATAGAATTAAAATCATCCAATTATATCTCTGTTATATCTATATTATAATTTTAAAAACTTCCATCGTACTGTATTCATTATTCGCTGAGTGATAAGAAATAATTTTTTAGTATGAAAATGATTAAAGAAAATTTTAAATATTTTTTTTTAAAAAATATATAAATTAGTGCTATTTAATATACTTGTTATTTATAAACAAAATAGTTGAATTTAAAAATTCTGTCCTATATTTATTCCAAATACATTAAAAATGATTCTATATTTGCTTATAAATTCACTCACCCTATAATTTATATCAAGTATATGTAAAATACTCATGAATTATAAGTACCATTCATTTATATTACGAATTTAAAATTATTGGCTAAATATTTTTAGGCTATTGTCCATTTTTGTTACAACAGACTATAGTTGTAATCTCCATAAGTAGGCACTAAACTTTATATACGTTCTACTGTACAACCCAATACATTTAATAAACCTGCTTGATTTAATAATCTACTTTGCTTTATATCAGTTTCAGCAACCCTAAGTAATAATTTATAGCTATGTTTGAGATTTAGTGCGAATAATTTGTTCGTAGTAACTATCTTGGCATTCCAAGCAAAAAGTTATTAAACCAAGAAAACACGCAATATATTTTATTAGCATCAATAAAGACTTGTATCATTTTTCATCGAGGTTTCTTATATTCATTGCGTGTCACATTAAATTCAGAAGTACGAATATATATATATATATATATATATATAAAAGTAGAAAAAAAAAGCTTTTATAAGATAAATTGAGGTGAATACCCCCAAAAAATTATAAGGTTTAATAAGGAGATATAAATTGTACACACATTCTTATACTGTGTTTATTTAATCGATTGGAAGTTTAATTTAGTGAATAAATTCTAAGTTTTATTGTTGCATACTCTTTTCAAGGTCGAGGTTTCAAAAAAGTTCTTTTATTGTTTAATAAGTAAAATAAATTACTTTTTTTATTTTTTTTCTCTAAGTCCTATAATAAATATAGATTAACAGAGGTTTCGATCAAGAGTAAAGATAAAATGAAATGTTTCTTAGATTTATTATGATGCACCAAGTTTCTGGACGAAAAGTCAATAAATACTAAATTCTTCTCGGAAATTTTGTTTAACCGGATGGTTATACAAATAGTTTGAAGATATACGAGGGCTATTCAGAAAGTAAGGAACGTTTCCGTCTGACGTCGCTAGGCGCGCGCCAATCACGTATACTTTGATGTCTGTGTGCTCAGCATCTCAGTCGGCGTCCATCCATCATAACGGGAACATTTCCACGCTGCCCGTTTTCTCGATATTCAAATTTAAAATGTGCGCTGCAATTGAAAATCCCGCCAGTCATGAGGTGAGGTCTGTGATACGGTTTTTGTTGGCAAAAAACCTAAAACCTATGGAAATTTATCGGCAAGTGTGTGAAGTGTACGGAAACGACGTAATGAATGAAAGTTCAATCCGGAAATGGTGCATTCAGTTTAAAAATGGCCGAACCAACGCTTACGATGAAGATAGGAGTGGATGCCCTAGCTTTGTGACTGACGAACTAGTCGCTAAAGTTGATGAAAAGATTCGTGAAAACCGCCGTTTCACAATAGCAGAGCTTTCGCTTAGTTTTCCACAAGTTTCACGGACTTTGTTGTTTGAAATTACCTGAGTGGCTGAGATCGCAGGCGGCAGAATTCTATGACGAAGGAATTTCAAAGCTTGTCCACCGCTGTGATAAGTGCCTCAATTTGTTTGGTGACTATGTAGAAAAGTAGAATTTTATTCGATCTTTCTAATGTAAATAATAAATTTTTTCTCTAGTACTTTGTTTCTTTTTAATTACAAAACGTTCCTTACTTTCTGAATAGCTCTCGTACATAGTATGTAAAGTGCCAACTTATCCATTTTTAACATGGAAAAAAAAACATTTTCGTAAATGCTCAATGATTTTAAATGGTAATATGTGTTCGTTGATCAAAAATATAACATTTCTTCAAAATTTAGTCCATGCTTGTTTAGTTAGCATATTATTGTAACGGGCAGCATATGACATGCATGCCATAAAATAGCTTTTAAAAAGTTATTGATGTAAATTTCGCTTAAGAGGACTTAGTACCTTTCGAATTCAAAAGTAGAACATTTTGACAAACTTGTTTCAATTCTTCATAAATCATCAATTTTTGTTCATTTCAATATGAAGCTTTGCCAGTTTGTGTAATAAAGTGTATAGTTTAAAATATTGGGTCAAGTTTTGCTATTAAATTAATATATTTTCTTATACAACATGAAATATGCGTACAAAAATTTAGAAAATAAATTAGCTTACCTTACGTTACCCACAAGATAACATTTGAAAGATCTACAGTAGGACCATAATTCTTATACCAAATTAAAGCTAATTAATGACCTTTTATTCTGTAAACCTCAAATTCTAAATTTATCTTACATTAAAAAAATTAAAAAAAGTTATCAAGTTTGTATTTAGTAACTTTTTTTTTCATGTACCATGATATAAAATAAAATCTAATCATCCTATTAACAAAATTGAGGTTTACAGAATAAAGATCTAGTGCAACACTCATGTAAAATTTTAAAGCTCTGCATGCAAAACATTTTTTTTTTTAATCCTGTGGGAAAGTGTGAAAATAACAAACTGAGAAAAAGAGGTTTGTTTACATTACATTACATAGAACAAGCCACACTAGACATTTACATTTTTTGTTGCACAGGGCGTAATAATTGTCGGATTTTGACGTGGTTTGCTTTAAAATGCTCCTAACATTCAACACTATTTTTTGAAAACAAATTTGAAAAATTGAATTTTTGAAGGTGCATAGGTACTAAGCCCCCTTAAACAATGTGATTTTTATTCCTTTTATATTTATAAAATATGTGTTAAAGGATTTGATAATATCAGTTTTAATAATGAATAAGTCAAGACTTAAAATACTCGTATTGTTGCCTATATGGAGTCGCAGAAGCATATTTGTCAAATGATAGCTGGAAGTTTGCAAGCAAAATATTCATTTCGTGTACAAAGAATACAATCATACACTTTACATCTAAGTCTTTATTTTAGTATGATGTAAATTATAAAGTAATGGGAATTATTGTCGGAATTAAATCTATCAAGCTCTTTAACTTCGCACTGATGATTGTTAAGTGAAGAGCAATTGAAACATTAGCACTTAAAACCTAACATTACCTTAAAGTTTTTAATTTGGTCTAGCATAAATACGTGTTTAAGTAAAATGGGAAATGCTTCACTGTAAATTTAAGAAGCTTTTAAAATTTTCATTTCGGTGATGTGTAAAAATGTGTATAAATCTGAACAATGAAAGCTGATGCACAATAAATCAAGTAGTTTCTTAAAACTTTTTAATTAAGTGTAGTGTAAAAATGTGTTCAAATAGAGATAATGGGAACTGCTGTACTTTAAATCTAAGAGACACTTTAATGTTCAGTTCTGTGTCGCGTAAAAATGGGTATAAACATGAATAATTGGAAAT
>BMAW01009543.1:41921-63489 GCA_019974015.1 Nephila pilipes | reverse complement strand
TTTTTTTTTTTATAGAGGGGCTGGTAACTCTAAGAATAAGATAGTTAATGCTCTTTAATTCTTTTCAGAAATTTTTAGAGGAATGTACATACTCTGAGAATAGAAAAAAAAAGTAAACAAAGGTTTCCTCAAAACCAATATTTATGTTAATAAAAGGAAAAGTTCGCGCGCGTGTGAATGGACGATGTAAAATAAAGATGGAAAATATCAAACGTAGGGTAATAAGTACCTTGATACTATGAATGAGGAAGTGAGCACAATTAAGAGTTTTCTTTTTTTAATTCGCTTTAGATTTTAAAAATGATCAATGTTGAAATGTTTTTCGTAATATATACTTTTCGGGTTGACTCTCAAGCGAAACGTCTTAGAATTAGGATTCTTCCCTTGAGTTGTCAATAGCCCTCGTATTGCTTTTAAGTGTGACGTTAATAAACAATCGATCCACTAATCTCTCAACCGAGAAATATAAAGTTTTTAAAACTTATTTCGAGATGTAAGCTAATATATCAGTTTTTGGTGAATTTCTTAAAACAGAGCTGAAAAATGTCAATCAATTGATTTCTTTTACTTTTGTGGCATTCCATCTAGAAATTTATCGACGCTCGGTATTCATATGGTATACGGAATGAAGATGAAAGCTCTTTTAAAAAAAGAACGGGAAAAAATAAAGTGTGGATTTTACATAAAAAACAATCAACTATGTCATCAGAAAGCAGCTTTCCTCTCCTCTACTGAAGAAGATGACAGCTCCACTACTCATAGCTCTGGTGTATATTAGTCACGTGACTTCCCGGTAATCTTGTAGAGTGCTATATTTATTCATTTGTCTGTCCTTTGAAGCAGAATTACAATGATTTCAAAAATGATTAATCTGAAAAAAGTATTCTTTCAAATATGAATTTTAGTTTATTTTTGCAGAATACTTATTTATGACAATACTTTTTGAACTAAATGCTTAGTGGTGATCTTATGATTCCAAAACTAAATTGGCATATATATATTGTTGCGGAAACAATTTCTCCTCTGTGAGGTGTGGGGAGGGAAAATCAAGTCGAACTCGGATGATAACGACAAATATCACTTTATTCGTATGTCTTCAGGACAACACGCAGGTAGCACAGCTTGGATAATAACAGAAACACATCACTTGCAAACGATAAATTATTAAATTTAATATATTTTAGCTAAATGTAATTAAAATGGAAGCAAAGGATAAAAAATTGAAAAGTGATCTGGTACGCCTAAATACCCCACCAAAAACAATAGCCCCTAGGGCGGCTAATTATAAGGACTTAAGGCATTAACACCTCTTTTGATCTCATATGTAAGTAACTACAATACTTAATTTATCGTGAATATCAGGTACCTTAAGCTGTTATAAGCCACCCAAGGGCTAACCCATTGTTTTAGGTGGGGCGTTTTGGCGAACTGGATAATTTTTCAATTTTTTACCGTTTGCTTTAATTTTAATTACATTTAGCTTAACTATATTGAATATAATAATTTATTTTTTCCTTTAATTTTAATATCGGAAAATTTTACAATTGTCCATTTCTCGATATTTCATCGTTTACTTTAATTCTTATATTCAATTGAGTAATTTAATAAAAAATATATATAAAAAAAGCGCACCTTGAGTGACTAAATCTGTGCTTTGTAAAACTTTGCATAGAACTTTTTATTTTTATAAATTATTTTATGTTTAGAAAATTGTTTTATACCTTATAGCCCGTCATTGAATAAAAGCTTGATTTACAAATGTTTTTACTTCATTTATTACTGTAAGTTTTAATCAAAGCGTACATTTGTAGAAATCAAATCTATAATTAATTTTGCTCTTCATACGTTAATTTCTTATAATATAATTTTTTGTAATCGAAAAGCAATTTTTTAAAAAATTCCTTTCAATTTTCATTAATTCAAAAAAAAAAGGACTTTTCAGGATATAATGGATGCTGAAACATTTTTATTGATCACTGATTTATTTCAAAAATTTCTTTATCGTTTTGAATTTTTTTCATTAGACAAATACGTAAATATGTAGTGTTCTTTATCACAAATGAGAGTGATCGTGGTAGCCGAGTGGTCATGGTATTGAACACATAACCGGCGATGTTTCACTTGAGTTACATATTGTTGGCTGCAGTGGTCACGAACTCTCAGCAGTTATTGTTTCCGTCAAATCGTGGGTTCGAGCCCTCATGTGCCGAAAGACCCGCCGGGTGTTGGAGATGCACGTCAAATCTGTTGAGGTTCCACGACCTCTCGTTGATGCGGTGGGGAAGTTTGGAGAAATAGGTGCTAACTCATATGTCGTCCTCGTCGCTTGACTAAGATTCGTGGCCAATAACTCTCGTATTGAATCTGAATGTGACACTAATAAGAACAATAAATTTCTCAATGAGTCATGGATTCGGGCGCGGTAGCCAAATGGTCATTGCGCCAGCAAGCGAGTGTTTCTGTCGAGTCCTAAAGCTGTTGAAGACCAATCATATGATACAGCTGATGCACTTTCTAAATGCCGAAATTCAATGCCCTTACTTTGAGATGATGCGGAAGTATGGTGACAATGTCGAAAGATTATAAGTATCATTTGACCGAGACTCGAAATTTCGAAGTCTTAGCCAATAACCTCTCACGTTGGAATGGGGAGGATGGTGTACCTACTGATGTATCTATCACGTCATCTGCCCGCGGATCAAAATTACTAGGTGTATTGGCTATGGTTAGAGACACCGTTGTGTAGGAAGTAAATAGGTGGCCGAGAAATGTGCAAGAAAAAAGGTATAGAAATGACGGCACGCCTCTTACAGAGAGAGAACACTCCACCCCCTACATGGCGTAAGAGATTCCTTGAGTATAGTAATGTAGCAACAGGGAAAATGGTTTTAATTATTCGATATCCCACAAAATTTAAGCAGTTAATGCAGCAATTTATCGCATAAATGTAACTAAAAGAGGAAAACATTAATTAATTGTAACTAAAATAATAATTTTTATTTTTGGTAAAAATTTTCAACTACCATTTGATGTGCAGCAACCTTCATAATTCTTCTCAAAATGGTTTTTAGTGGAATCGAGACTCGAACCCGTTTCTCTACCAGTTAACGAAGCTTATGACTCTAATCACACTTGATTACCAAGTTTATTTCTCAAAAAAATCGTGGTTGATAACTTGCCATATGATTTTGAGTGAAAAGATGCATCATTAAATTATATCAAATGAAATGAAGTCATTATATTGATTTAATTATTAGTTCGTTCTAAAAAAGACTAACTGTATTGTGATTTTTTTATACGGAAAATGTGCGTGTGGGGTGGTCTAGTGGGTCTTGATAAATTTCTACAAAATAAAAAGTAGTGGAGCTCTCTCTCATATCTTATGACACCTAACTATTTATAATTTATTGACGGTTGTATTTTGTTTGTAAGTATATTCATTTTTTAAATATCTGATTAGTTAAGAACAAAATATCAAATTTGAATTTATTATTACCTCACGAACTACATTATTTTAGCTGTAATAGTTTTATTACTTCAACACTACTTTGTGTAAATCGTGATTTGGAACTCCATCGTGAAATGGTTAAGGCCGAGAGTCCCACGAATGAAGGAATTGGAGTAGAGTTACTGGTTTGAATCCCGATCCTAATTAAAATCGTGTTGTGGGACGTTTAAGCGTATTAAGTTTTCGAATCTTCCTGTGGAACTTTGATAGGTCAAATATTAGCCATTATTTCATCATTTCGCCATGGCTCAAAATCCCGAAGTTCTTCGCCAAAAGTCCGTTGACGTGATCATAATATTCCATTTGTATATTTCATCAGGCTCTGGTCTAAAATCTTACTTTCGGAATGAATATACAGAGTATACTAAAAGTTCCCGTACTCCATCTTAAGAATCAGTACTTGATTTTTTATTTACTAAGCACCAAAAAGGATATTGTTTTATGTAATGTACAAACCCAACAACTTTTCAGCATAAAGTGTGACTGATGGATAAATGTAATTACTGCTGTCCTTATATTATTTACTAATCAATAATTACATTTGATTTAAAATATGGTCAATTTTTAATATATCGTTTGGTTTAATTTTAATATCCGAAAAGAATATTATTGCCCACTTCAATATTTTACCATGTAAACTAAATCTAATATTTTATTGAATAATTTAATAATCATTATTAAAAAAAATTATTACCTTTGGGGGCTAAACCTATTCTTTGAAAAACTGTGCTCAACAATTTTTTTTTTCTAATTTCAGTTTTATATTGTATCGTCTGCTTATAATTTTGTCGATTAGTTTTCCATGCGGTCAAGTTTTCCGTAGTAAAATTTCCCTTCAAAACGTATTTTGAATATAAATTAAAGGAAAGACAAAGAATTCTGTAACGTAAATATCCAGTTGATGCAACACCGAGTAAAAATACTCTATATCAATTCATTTGGGAATTTCTTAAGACAAATGCCGTGGAACACGGATCTAACATTAAAAGACCGAAGTTGTTACATTAGATTTTGTGCAAGATACTCAACTAAAGACACTGCAGTTTCCTTATAAATCCGTGAGGTGTTTGTCGAAAATTCTTTGGGAATCGACTCGCCTTCAAGATATCTTTGGTCGTCTCAATTTCCTGATCTGAGCCTTCCTGACTTTTTTTTCTGTATGGAAATTTTAAAATACAAAGTTTATGCAAATAATCCCCAAGAAATAATCCGAAAATTTTTATTACTCAAAGAAAACAAGAAA
This sequence comes from Nephila pilipes, assembly GCA_019974015.1. NCBI lineage: Eukaryota > Metazoa > Arthropoda > Arachnida > Araneae > Nephilidae > Nephila > Nephila pilipes. The sequence continues at coordinate 58,738 of BMAW01009543.1, read as the reverse complement.
TTACTCCCAGCGTTTGGAAACACGTTTTTCAAAACATGCACAGGGTTCAATTTAAGAAAGAGGAGGACGCACTAACTATATTTCTTCGGTATATCCTATCTTTCTTTATTTTTGACTCATCTTGTCTTTTCATTCTCTTTTATTTCTTTTCCCCGAGGGCATAACTTCTTTAGGTAAATACGGAATCATGATCACGTGATCTTACATTCTGTTTTCTTTCCCATGGTGTTTACCGCCTTAGGTAAACAGGGACGAAGCATCCTAGGATGTCCGGGTTTTCTTTCTCTATTTTCGACCCGCCGAACAAACATTTCCTCCCCCTTTTTGCTATCTGCCTTGATTTAGATCATACTTACACATGGTTGGTACAGCATAGATGGATTCGGCTCTTGCGCCATAAACCCTAACTTTCACTATCACTTGACCGAGGTTCAAAATTACGAAGTCAGTCGCCAATAGCCCTCGTGTTGCTTCTAGGGCGACGTTTAATAAAACCAACCAACTTTCACCCATGTAGTTTTACTTTTCTTGAATTTGTATATTTTTTTTTCTCTAAATAACAATTTTTGGAAAAAATGTTTATGAATATATATAAGCTAAATATAATTAAAATTGAAGCAAAGGATAAAAAATTGAAAAATGATCTGGTACGCCAAAACGTCCACCTAAAACAATAGCCATTTGGCGGCTAATAAATATAACTACACTATCACAAACCCCACAAATTGTACTATGCGAAGTTTTGAAAAGAAGATAACTATTTGACCACCAATGGTACTAACTCTATAACAAATTATTAAATAACTCGATGAAATATTAGAATTAAAGCGAACGATAAAATATTGAATTGGATAATATACTTTTCATATGTTAAAATGAAAGCAAACGAAATAGTTAAATTGAATATATTTTACTAAATGTAATTATATTGCCACCGTAAAATGAAAATAAAATAAATCTTTACATACTAATCTATTCTTAACATTAATATTCTTCAATGAGGCAACTATAATTCAAACTGAAACTATTGTGAATTGGTTGGAAGAAATCAAATTAAGCACGTCACTATTTTAAAAAGTGACAAGGGACCACATTTTGTAGTTATAAGAAAACAAAAGCTCCCTTGATGAATAATTAAAAGTATCTATTTTTCGATGAATTAAGACAATAATTTAATTTTATTTCCACATCAGATCTTGTAAAGAAATTGTTTAGATTGTTTCAACAAAATTAGGAAAAACATAAAATGGGCTGGAAAAATGAAATCAATATAAAACGAGAAAAAAATCATAATCAAGTTCTTTGTAAGTTTTTGCAAAGAACAGATTTAACCACCCAAGGTGCGCTTTTTTTTATTAATTTTTATTAAATTACTCAATTCTCAATATAATAATTAAAGTAAATGATGAAATATCGAGAAATGGACATCAGTAAACTTTTCCGATATTAAAATTAAAGAAAACGATAAATTTTTAAATTGGATGTAGTTAAGTTAAATGTAATTAAAATTGAAGCAAACGATAAAAAAAGTGATCGGGTACGCAAAAAGTGAGCCCACTAAAACAATAGCCCCTTCGGTGGCTAATAAAGGTAGTTATGTAAACAGCAAAGTAAAGTAGACGATTTGATAATTTTTATGAAGAATGGAAAAATAATTTTGCAAGCGATTTTTTATGTTCGCTTCCGTGACAACTTACAACAAATAAATACAGAGTTTATATGCGTTATATATGGATTTAGTTTTTTTTTTATAGTTAAAAAAATATATGGATTAAAGTTATAGATTATACAAAAGATTCTTGTCGCACTATTTTATGCCCTTATTAGTAAAGCACATAAATATTATTGTAAAATGTGCATTTGTTTAGATGTGCTGCTCTATTACGCTTATAAATCTTTTTTTACACAAATCATTTATGACCTATATTAGTTAAACAAGGCCATAGGTTGAATAAACCTACCGAATCAACAATAAAAATCATTCGGGGATATTTTTGAATTCAGAATGCAATCATGTGAGAAAAATGTATTAAATTCCATCATAATTTCACGTGAAATAGGTTGATTTCGTCTGAATTAACATCGCTCCAAAAAACTACATGAAGCCCATATAATTTAGATTTATGGCTAGATGATGAGAATGATTCTGAGCTGGAATGGCTTTCACACCAACTGGAGAAAAACCATTTAGATAAGCTATTGTTGCCAAAATACATTTAAGAATACTCGAACGGTCAATACTACCAAATGTTAAAACCAGAAGTTCTAATAGTCATTAAGTTTTTTTTAAACCTAATTTAGCATAGTCTAGAACAGGAATTGGATATCCTATTTGGAATGGAAGGCTACAGCAGTTTATTCAAGTTATTAGATCCACATGATGTGTCAGAACTCATGGTACGAATCGTAGGGGTAATAAGGCCTACAACAACAAACTTCTCTAGCATAGGACAATATGGGCGCTAAAGTGGCATTTTGGCGCAGCATAGTCATATCTGGCTATTGCGCCAATAATTTTCACATTCATTCACTCACGCTAGAGTGGCATATTGACGCACAAACGCAAAGAATTGGCATGAAAGGAAATGAAAATCGTTTTCTTACACCATCAAAAACAACTTTTTTTTACAGCAATGTTTATAATAATTAATCAAGACAGCCTCCACACCAAAAATAATTAATGCTTTAGAACAGACATGTCCAAACCAAAAGACTTTGCGCGTCACTCTAGAAACTCATTTCATTCTGCGTGCCACATTATATATGTGTGTGTGATGAATTCGATTTATCATCCTTTTAATTTTAGCTCATTTAAAATCAATTCAAATTCTCACGTTAAAAAACTACCACTACTACTTCCCCCTCTCGAGTGACCAGGAATGACAGAACAGTCCCACTGTAGCTCATGCATGCCGTAAGAGGCGATTAAAATGGGTACCCAGCATCTGGGGGCTTAGCCGGGCACTCTGCCCCTGGGGATTTATATCAGGGGACCTCAGGGACTTTTCTTCTTCAGGTAAGTACGGGCATCATGAACCCCAAACACTCTAGAGATCTTTTCCTTTCCCATATTGTTTACTATCTTTGGTAAACACGGGTATCGCACTCCCGGGATACCCTAGATATCTTTCTCTATTTTCGACCCTCCTTGTCAAACAATTTTTGTTTTTTTCTTCAATTTTTTCACGTCTAGACCAAAGTTAAATCTTGTTTGGCGCAGCAAAGCCACACCTGGCTCTTGCTCCAATAACCTTTACATTCAATCATTCCTACCTCTCGAGTCATGAATGATCCTCCTGATCCCCGTTACAAAAATCAACAATATTTTGCAATAAATTAAGAAATATTATATTTTATTTAATTGAATGTATTTGTACGAAATATAACTTTTAAACTTTCTTTAGTTGCAACGTATTACTGATGTTAAATAAGTAGCAATCAAAAGACACCGAACAAGTCAGTCTTTCTTGAACCGTACACTTCTTAAGATGTTAGCATACTGCTGCTATTTCGCAAGATCCACTCGTCGCATTCCCTCCCCGCGTCTAGTAATGCACATCCGCGCGTTTGCTGGTTAGGTATGCATTGCAGTGACGTTCCCAGGGACATATGTACCCCCAAGATTTTTTTTTTGATATTATAATATTTTAGAATAATTTTATTATCCAATTATAGATGTTTTAAATTTTAAACATAAGAATCTTTTTCTCCTCATGCTTAAATTTTTTTCATCACGAAGAGAAAGAAGGATTTCAACTCAGCCGATTCCTGTGAAAGGAATAGAAAAGTTTTTCTGTCTCGAAAGAAAGAGACGAGGGTGATGCATCCCTATAGAAAATGCATCTCCGAAAAATGCTAATTCGATTATCAAGATATTTTAATTATTTTTTTTTAAATTATCTTCATTTTTGTAATTTTTATAACTTGATAAAATTATATCAATACTTGAACAGAAAGGAAAAAGACATGTTTGAAATAGGAAGAAAAAGATTGATACAGCGTATTATTTACTTTTTACCAAGTGGCAATTCTAAGCTACAAAATTGCTTCTTTCATGGTAATGACAAAATATGTATGCTACCCCCCTTTCCCCCAAAAAATTCGCCACTGATGCATTGCGTACCGCCCACTCACGCAAGACAGCACGAGTGCTTTTTAAAATGCGCCCAATTTGGTAATTATTTCTGAACAAGAATGTAAAGAATTGGAACGATAGTTGAGTCAATGTACTACGGTATATTTCTATTATAATGGGATATGGTACGAATGACTTATGGAGGAATGTTCTTTGCCACTTGTCTAAGCAATAAAAATTTAGATTTTTGTTCAGATGACATATTTATACGAGCCAAAGGTGACACGGGGGGAGGGTATATGCGGCCCTCGAATTGGCGAGAGCTGTTTTACAATGTCGGTTCGATGATGTCAGAGTTAGGAGAGGGGGTGCCAGCTCAGGTGTTGTCCTTGTCACTTGACCGAGGTTAAAAATTACGAGGTCCGTTGCCAATAGCCCTCGTGTTGCTTCCAGTGCGACGTTAATGAAAACTAAATTACACTCACGGATGCCAGATGTTTTTCCCACTCCGATGTTTTCCAACTTAAACAGGTGGCTGCGGTAGCCTAGTGGTCATGACTTCGGACTCGTGGCTGGCGGTTTTCGTTCAGTCGCGGGTTCGATACTTGGCACCTAAAGACCCGCCGTGTAACCGGGGCTGATGCACGTTAAATCTGTCGGGGCTGAAAGTCCTCCCGTAGGCGTGGTGTGGAAGTTGAGGGGGGTGCCAGATCAGGTGTCGTTCTCGTCACTTGACCGCGGTTCAGAATTACGAGGTCCGTCGCCAATAGCCCTTGTGTTGCTTCTAGTGCGACGTTAATAAAAACTAAACTCCAACTGAAACAGATATTTTCAGGGACGAGGCACTTAGTCAACTGGAACTTCGAAAAGGGGGGAAAAAAAGAGTTTTTTGAATGTGGGTTTTCTTACAAATTTCACACTTGGCGTATCATAATCTTTTTATATCTTAAATTTGAAGAGCAAGAGGGGACGTTGAGTCACTTTGAATTTATTCAATAATTAATTTTAATAATTTATTTTATTATTTGAATTAAATTTATCACCTAAAATAATAAGTGTAAATTTTTTTAGCTCTGTTAAGCATAATGTTAATCAATTAGGCTATATGTAATTAAAATTAAAGCAAACGATAAACTATTAAACGACGGATTTGGCGATCATTTGGCGAGAGACTTGGGGTAAAATTTAATTCTTTAAATAATTAATTTTTACACATTAATTTTTATTAATTATCATTAAATTATCGTATTGTCATCCAAAACAATCGTGTATAGGAAATTCCAGCACAATTGAGTGCTTTAAAATGTGAGAAAGAAGTTTTGACCCAGAGAAAATTACAATATGAATAAAAGATAACCTATTAATACGGGCTCTCAAATGATGACACACAAAGCTTTGAACAATTATTATAAACATTGTTGTAACGAAGCACTTGTTACTGAAAGTAAACGTATTATACGGGCAGAATGTTACTGTATGTAAACAATTTGTGTTCCATTTTACGCCTATTACTCTTGTGTTTTTGCATCTATTGCTCCTATATAGTTTTTGAAAAGAAATGATTGTTGTACAGCACTCTACTATACTTTGAAGTTTGTATCATAAGTTCTGAAGCTCCCTCTATAAATTGATGAATATTTGGAGTAAGTATTTTTCTTAAAGGTGCATTTTCAGCTCAAGTGTCGTCCTCGTCACCTGACCGAGGTTCAAAATTACGAAGTCCGTCGTCAATAGCCCTCGTGTTGCTTCTAGTGCGACGTTAATAAAAACTAAATTAAAGGTGCATTTTTTTTCTTACAAAAACCTAATTCTGTTTATTTTAATTTTAAAATTTTGTAATTCGCGAGAGCTTTTGATAATACAAGTACTAACAAAATGTGAAAGTTAATATTTGCGTTAATATATCATTAAAATAAAATTAACATAAAATTTAACAAAGTAATTAAAATTTTAACTGTTAACTTATAATCAGTAGTAATTTGTTAATGAGTTAAAAACAATCACACACACACAAATTTTATTAATAAAAGGGGAAATAGTGTTTTAGAAAATTTGTATTGTTCACCAGGATTTATGGCCGCCATAGCTTAGTGGTGATGGTCACAGACTCGAGGACGGCGGTTTTCGTCAAGTCATGGGTTCGAGCCCTGATGTTACTAAAGACTCGCCGTCAGGGGCTTACCTTCTTACATGATACGGGCATCATGACCCCGATGTACTCTACTGATCTTTTCTTTCCCTTTGGTAAACACTGGTGACGAGCCTCCAGGCTACCAAACGATTCTTCTCTATTTTTGACGCTTCTTGACAATCACTTTTCTTTTCTCCAACGTTTAGATCACAGTTAAGCCTTGTTTGTCACAGAATGGCTACATCTGGCTCTTGCGCCATAAACTTTACCCTCACTCGCGCCACTGAAAACCCGCTGTCTGTGTGGGGGCATGTTAAATCTTTCGAAGTCCCAAGTCCTCCTATTGGCGTGGTGTGGAAGTTAAAGATGCCAAAACAAATTTTAGTCTATTTTATAGGTTAGGTTTGAATTAATAGCCATTTGTGTTGCCCAATCAAGATTTGATTGCTGCTACATCGGATAAGATTCATCATTGTACACCGGAAATCAAGCAGCAATTAAAACAATGGATTGTTTCCAATGAATCTGCTCTAAAGAAAACGAGGAATGGGAGGTGTCCGGGGTCGAAGCAATCCGGTGTGTCCTCGTCACTTGACCGAGGATCAAAATCACTAGGTTCGTCACCAACAGCCCTCGTGTTTCTTTTTAGCGTGACGTTAATAAAACAATCTGTCATCAGGATTCATTTGATGAGAGAACTAGAGACCTAAGAGAGAACTAGTGGCTTAATAGGCCACTAGTTCTCTCATTTCCAACACAGAATTACACAAATGATACTTTTAATAACAGCTCTGATTGTCCTAAAGATTCTCCCACAGCCATTGAGCCTATATTGTAAAAATGATCAGTTTTATTTGATAAATATATAATTTGCCTTCAGAAATTTCTAGAAAGTTATTTCAGTAAATGAATGGTCTGAAAAAAATATTATTGAAAAATTAGTATTTAATATTTTACTACGATATTTCAAAATTATGATTTTAGAGGAAGTACATTAATGTACACTAGCTTTTATTCATAAGTAAAAAATAAAGCAATATTTGTTTAAAGGCGAGCTAATTTTTTGTGAACGAAATGTACTTAAATATCTTGTTTTCCTTATTACAAATACTTTACGTTAAGATGTCTGCGACATTTTATTTTTCTTTATAAGAATTCATGTAATTTTTCTTTTTAAATTCCAGATTGTTCTAGTTCGATCCGTCGTATTAAAAATGGCTGCTGACTACGATTTCATGAATAGCCTTCTGGATGAAATAGCCTTAGAAGGCTTGGATGGTATTACTCTTCAGATGTTGTGGAAGCGTATCGCAGATCGTCCTAGATTTCCGATACCAGTTGATGAGGATTCTAAAAAATACTTCTGGAATCAAATTGCCAAGCACAAAGAGATTGAAGTCTATAAATTGTCCAAACCACGTAAATTCTCACCAGTTTTCAATAGATATGACAACATAGATGATAAATTTGATGCAGTCGTAGAAATTCCTGAAAAAGTACCCGATCCTTATCTTCCAATACTGCCAGTGAAAGATGGTAATATTCGAGGATCATGCTCCGATTACAAGTCGAGAAAATGCATAACTTCCGAAATTCGAAACGGTAATATTTTGCAGTCACTAAGTCAAGCTATGGAAGAGTGGGGAGATTCTTTAGTGTTCGTCGCATCTCCTAAAATTCGACTTTTATCTTTGATTGGAACTGAAACTGATCCTCTTATTGATATGAATCTAGAAGAATATTGCCTCTTAGAACGAATTGGACGTTCGAGGTACTTAGGAGATGTTCTTCAAGGTGGAGGAAGTTTACTTGCTACAGAATCATGCTTCTGCAAGGAACTTCATTACTATTTGAAAAAATTAACTGCGAAAGGTTTAGTAACCAAGCAACAACTTATTATGAGAAACAAGGAAGGAAACCTGTACATTGGATGTTTGTTTCATCTGAAGCGATTTTACAACCAACGGAAAGTAACGATGGCGGAATGGATGAAGCGCTTATGCGACATCTTGAAAGGGAAACCTCAGAAACGAGAAGCTTGCAGAATTTTAAAGAAGGAAGTTGGGATTTCAGATAAAACCTTAAGGATACTGACTAATCGGATGTTTGAAAAGTGGGTGAAATTTACGACAGTACCTTATCGAGAATTCTATCCTGATGGTTCTCGAAAGGAATTGTATTCTTTGAAAGGTCAAGAGAAGATGATAAAAGTGGCTCAACTTACAAGACATTACGATGAAGATAGTGAACAAGAGGACGAGAATGAAAATCACGAAAAAGATGAAAATTTACCCTTAAATGTTTATTTCGATGCATCAAAAATATACTACGGTAGCTCTTTAGTTTATCAACTCTATTCTCATATACAAAAAGCTGGACCCGAAGGTATCTGTTCTAGTGATCTAGGAAGAAAAATGACACTTCCTAGCCTGGATATACACAGTTTGTTGAGAGTATTATCTAAAAATGGTTGTATTTTTACTATTTTTGAAGCCAAAGGGAAACCAAAGGTAAAGAAGTATATTGCTGAGATTTACGCCAATGAAAATAAACACTACTCGGATCTTAAGAATCAGAACACGAGGACGACAGCAAAAAGTTTTCAGCAGAATAATCGCAATGTATATTCAGATTTAGTCAAATGTAAGGCTATTGCTACTGATGAAAGGGAAAATGAAATACTTGCATGTAAATATAGTGATAACGAAATCAATGCCCTTTCCGAAACTGATGAAGATTTAACAACGGATAAAAATGGCTTCAATATGAATATACTCGAGTACCATAATATTGAGTCTAATGTTCGAAAGTTGCAAGGTGTGTCTCATTCTACTAAAAAACCACTTGGATCCGAAATATTTCATAATGAACCATCTCGGTATAGTGGCACAGTTCCATTAACTGATCGGAAACAAAAAAGATTAAAAACGATTTTAGATCATTTGAAATGTAAACATTTTACTACTAGATTTGAACTTCACAAACACATTATCAAAATGGAAAGAGAAGAAAACTATAATTTTAAATTAGATATCAGATCATTGACTAAGCTTGTGAATGAATTGCACGATAGTAAGAAATTAAAAATTATAAGGGTTGATCCGAAATTAGAACACAAACTTACCAAGATAGAATTCATTTGCGATAATTCAACAACAGCATCTGATCCAGAAATACAAAACGCTGTCGAGAAAGCAAAATTAAAATTTATTGGTATTCCCGAAAAAGATGACCAGAAGATTCAGTCAACTAACACGAGAAACTATTCATTTCGGTATCAAAGTAATAAATCGGGAATTATCACTGGTGAAAATGGAGCAGCTGAAAAAATGCCAAAAACATCTTTATCACTCCAGCATTCAAAAGAAATGCTCAAAGATCATTCTATGGAACCAAAATTCGAACGTGCAAAAATACTCCATACATTTCTATATTACCTTGTTTATGAACACAAATCCGGTCCAATAATTAGTGATCAACAGTGTGTTTATCATCAAAGTAGGAGTTGGAAAAGATTTGTGCCACCGTTACCTAATCGTGACAGAGACGGCTGGTGCCTCATGGCCGATATATGTTCCAGAATCCCTCTCTCTTTATTTATTAAAATTATCGATCTCACTGAAAACATACCTGGTTTAACATGCTTCTTAAAAGACAATGAAAAAGCTCACTATCTCATAAAGTATTTGCCACGGAATCTGCGTGATAAGTTTATGGACAATCGGAAGTATTTATTTTTTATAATGGATGTTATAAAAGTCCTGTGTCATATGGGTTTAATCTCGCTTGGGCCTCAAATCGATGTACAAAGAAATCAAGTTTTCTTGTATGTGCACAGGCATGTGAGTATCAAAGACACAACAGCTTCCATCTCTGAGCATTTGAATGTTGAAAATATGATCAAAACCAAACACTATAAATTCGTTCAGGAAAAAGATGTCGAAATCTTTTGGCTAGATCTGAAAAAGATATCTTTGCATAGTCCAATTACTGAAATGCGCAGTAAAATTCGCGTTGAAGAGTTTTTTAACAGAAAGCTGACAGACACAACAAAGAACAAAAATTTTGACGAGGTAAAAGATGATGGAATCATACCTGGAGACGGCTTAGGGGTTGGTGGCTTCGATTCCTCCTTGTTTCTGCATTGTAAGCAAAACTGGCAATACGTCATGAGCACCAAATCATGCGAGAAAACGCTCGTAACTTGTGATAAAGTACATAATGCCTCGGGATCTCTTAAAAGCATTTTTAAGAATACAGAAATAAAAAAATTTGGAATTCAAACCAACTTGCAAAGGCAAGCAGTAAATTCTTTGTTTATGCAGAAGCATAAAATAGAAGTGAATAGAAAAGATAACCAGCCTGAAGAAGGCAGTCAAAAGGAAGGCAGTCAACTAGGTTATGGAAATGGTCCGAAAAGCAATTGCAGGGAAGTTAGCAGAGAAAAGAAACAAAATCAGAAAATTGGTAGAGACGAAAGAGAAAATCAGCAAGAAAACTATTTTGACAACGAAAATAATGATTACAAAGTAAGCAGTGTGATGGAAGACAGCAGTGAAAGGAAGAAAAAACCAAAAATAGAACAACCGTCTAAAAAAAGAAAAGCGACAGAACTAAAAACTGTTGAAAATGGTAAGAGTAAAAAACGCATTCGTTATTTGGATGAAAAAGACAAAGCAGCTCTGAAAAAGAAGGTTAAAGTTCGTTGTCGATGGAGCTCTCCAGAGGACAGTTTTCTGCTGCTGTGTAGGGTTGTATCATGTTTCCTAGACCCAATTTACTGCAAAAATATGGTTATTCCATACACGGCCGTGAGAGATCTTTTGCACGAACATGTTCCAGACATTTCAAAGGATAAGAATTCAAGAGCATGCGAAAGAAGGATCCGTTACATGATATCAAATCCGGTCACAGTGAGCAATATTAACATGTTTTTAACAGAAGCGTTAGAAGATACTGCATTAGTGAACGAGTTCAGTCAGCCCAAACCACCCAAGAGCAAGAAAGGCGAATGGATCGATATGTTTACAAGAGTTTTAACCGAGCTTCAGAAAAAATTTACTTCATTTTCATTTGGACAGCGCAAAAAGATCGTTATACCTAACAGTCTGCAAGAGTTTTATGAACGTTTCTGTTTAAAATATTCAGACTTGAAAGGTAATGATTCTGAACCCTTTTATAAGGAGCCAGAGGAAGTCGAGAACGTAAAGGAATTCGTTCTCGCAACTTTGGTTTTCTCGCGCTTAGCTTCAATGGATGACGACACCTACGTTCCCGAACCGTTCAAAAAACTGTATCAGTTATATCCAAGAAAGGCTCTGCGTTCTGTGATCGCTCATCTGCGAAAGAGACGAATAATTTCTGAGCATAAAGCACCCTACCATGGTAGTGAACGTAAATCTAATCCATACAAATTTTCGAATATTTACAATTTCGGAATGTTGACTAAATTTTCAAAAAAGAATTTCAAGGAATCCCAATTTCTTTTAGACGTCTTAAGCTCTGCAGGATCAAAATCTCACGTAGAACTAATGGGAGATGTGCCATCTGGTTATTCTGCAGCAGTAATATCACTGACAACAAGGGAACAGTTGTGTCTTCACACGAAATTACCTCCTCAAGCTATTTTATTTAATACTTCTCTTAGTGAAGAAATGAAGACTGAGATAGTCGAACGAATGATCAACACTTTAAAAGAAGACCAATCGAGAGACATAATATCGGATGATGAGGATATTTCATTTCAATCGGGAAGAGTTGAAGAGGACATGGTTAAATCGAGATACAAAGACGTTGGAATAATTGAAATGGAGAAAAGGTCAAGGGAGAATCTTTCATCACTGAACAGCTCTCATTTATCTGAGGAACAACTGTTTATAAATGCCTCCAGGTTAGCTCTGTGTCTTCTGCGACACGAATCCTCCCTGTTGCCTTATGAAAAAGTCCGCAATGCACAGGATTGTGTTGTTATAAGCACTTGCCAAGTCTATTGTCACTTGACACACAATAAAACTCCAGATTTACCTACTATTCCACCACACGTCATCGAAACACGGTTTTCTGAAAGAAAAGAAAATGGGTGCGTAACAGAAACAAAGGGTGAACTTACAGAAGATCAAATTTTAGAAATTTCAAAGACGTTGACATATTTCCTACCATCAGGGGCTTCTCTCACAAATCAAAACTTTGCAGATCAGATCAAAATTATGTATAAACAGTATTCACCCAAAACATACCGAGAAGCCAAAAGTATCTTTTATTTAATCTATGTTTCTGGTGTGATGGGAGTGAGCGAAAAAGCACTTTGGCGAAAGTTCAGTACTCTTTTGGGTGAGTTTACACTTTTTAAACATTTAAAAATTTTGCGAAAAGCTAATCATATCATTCGCGTCGGTGTCGTCACATTTACCTATGTTTGTACATGTTTTGCTAAAGACTGGGCACTGGTAACGAACACATTATCAAAATCTTACTATAATGAAAAGATTCGGATTAACAATGACGACATATCCCAGAACCCGAACATTTTGATTGTTTCGCATTCTGAAGTCGACTATGAGTGCGATTCTATGCAAACTTCTGAAACCAATTCCACTTCTTTTGCTGTTCAGAATACATGTATTACGAAAGAAGATACAGTAGATAATCCAGCTGTACTCATGCCATCTGATACCATAAGAAATACTTTGTCTGGCGACCAAAAGACAGAAAAATCTTATTTCATTCCAAGAACGTGGCGACATCTGGATGGCAATTTAAACAAACCAGTATTTTTTAGTTTACTGTTAACAGTATTGAGTCATGTAATTAGTGTACCCGGAATTTCATCCGTTCAAATGTGCGAAAAATTTTCACTGATTCCACCAGTTCAAATTTTGGAACTGATTGAAATATTAGAAAAAACATTCTGTGTCTACAGATATTTCTGCAAGTCAAAGAAAGCGTCATTGTTTTCTTCAATGAAAACAGTCATGGTTACGATATATCCGCATCCAGATGATACAGAACACCTTGAACCCTTTCCCGATGCTATTTGTAAAATTGCATGTTTTCGTAATGCGATGAACTTTTAAAACGAATCGTGCCTTGATGTCACTACAGACCCTTCATGTAGCTGGGGCTGATTCACGTTAAATCTGTCGGGTCTCAAAGCCCTCCCGTTGGCGTAAAAGTTAGAAGAAGGGGTGCCAGCTCAGGTGTCGTCCTCGTCACTTGACCGAGTTCAAAATTACGAGGTCCGTCGCCAATAGCCCTCGTGTTGCTTCTAGTGCGATGTTAACAAAAACTAAACTGACAAATTCATAGTGTAGAATTATGGGTTGTAATTCCATAAATAAAAATGGTGTGAAAATTAAGAATATCAGATTCGGTTATCGTCTTAATCAGTGGCGGATCGAGAGGGTGGAAACGTGCTCCCTTATCATAATTTCACGACCCGTGTGGTGACTGGGGATGACAGAATAGTCTCACTGTAGCTCACGCATATCGTAAAAGGCGACTAAAATGGATACCCAGCGTCTGGGGGTATAGCCGGGCACCCTGCCTCTGGGGATTATATCAGGGGACTTGCCTTCTTCAGGTAAGTACGGGCATCATGACCCCAAGGCACCCTAGTGATCTTTTACTTTCCTATAGGGTTTACTGTCTTTGGTAAACACGGGTGACGCACTCCCGAGATACCCTAGCGATCATTCTCTATTTTCGACCCTCCTTCTTGTCAACCACTTCTTATCTTTTTTCAACTTCCCGTCTAGACCACAGTTTAATCTTGTTTGGCGCAGCATAGCCATATCTGGCTCTTGCGCCAGTAAACTTTACATTCACTCACTATCATAATTTCAAGCATTATTCATATTTGAATAGGGAATTCCAACAAATTTTTTAAAAATATTTATTTTGTTTCACTTCAATGCTGTATTTAAGCATAAGACTGAGCTGTCTATAATTCTGCAAATTTTTATGTCTCAATTGAATTTGATTCCCGAATTTATATCTAGTTTATTTTTAGATGAAGGGCTAAGGAAGCACGAATTGTACAAGAGGAAAAAAAAGTTAAGTCTTTTGAATCTTCAAAGGGGGAAAAATCTCCTCCCCCAACACTTTCTTCTGGACTTAATAATTTGACTGTGGTTCGTGATCATGGTCGGGGACTCGCGTCCGGAGTTAGTTTCATCAAGTCGTGAATTCGAGCCCTGGTGCCATTAAAGACCCGCCGCGTGGAGGTGCTGTTGCATGTTAAATCTGGTCGAGGTCACAAGTCCATCCGTTTGCGTGAATGAAAGTGAAGTTTAAAGGCGGAAGAGCAAGATATGGCAATACTGTCGCCAAACAAGATGTAACTGTGGTCTAGACGTTTATATATATATAAATGAAAGATAAAAATTTTGACAAGAAGGAAGGTCGAAAATAGATAAGGATCGCTAGGGTATCCCGGAGGCGCATCATTTGTGTTTACCAAAGATAATAATCCCCAAAAGAAAGAAAAGATCACTAAATTCCCTCGGGGTCATGATGCCCGTCCCTACCTGAAGAAGGCAAGCCCCTGATATAATCCCCAGGGGCAGGGTGCTCGGTTATACCCGCAGACACTGGGCATCTATTTTTGTCTCTTGCGACATACATGAACTGCAGTGGGACTATTCTTTCACACCCGGCAGAATAGTCCCACTGTAGTTCATGTATGTCGTAAGAGGCGACTAAAATGGGTACCCAGCATCTGAGGGGGGGTATAGCCGGGTACCCTGCCTCTGTGGATTATATCAGGGGACCTCAGGGACTTCCTTTCTTTAGGTAGGTACGGGCATTATGACTCCTAGAGATTTTTTTCCTTTTCAATGGGGTTTACTGTCTTTGGTGAACACGGGTGCCCCCCCCCCCCCCGGAATACCCTAGCAATCTTTCTAAACTTTCGACCCTCCTTGCCGACCAATATCTTTTTAACGTCTGGATCACATATTTACCTTGTTTGGCGCATCATGGCTACATCTAGCTCTTGCGCCAATAAACTTCACTATCTTTCACCCTCGGCTGTCCGCCGGTTGGTATGATGTGGAAGTTTGGAGAGGAAGGTGCCAGGTCTCCCATGTCGTCCTCAGCACTAGATCTAAGAGCCCTCGTGTTGTTTTTCAGAGCCACGTTCACAAGCAAACACAATCGCAATGATCGTTCGCTGCTTATTAAGTTCTCCAATAACTATAGAACCATATGAAGAGAAATTAAGCATATTAATACAATCTAACATATATTCATTTTCGATACTTCACTCTAATTTTAATATACTCTTTAGCGTTATTGTTTCCTATTTATACAATAACTGGTTCTGCTAAATATATTTACCCCTGAAATATGCTGATTTCCGTAGGTAGATTTTCGGCGGGTGATGTTTTTCGACCAGTAGGGGGAGAGATTGATTGACCTTGGTAGAACGGCAAAGTTTCGAACCCTGGATGTTGAGATGAAAAGTTGGTCCCTTTTTACCAACCAGACCAAACGAGATGTCCCTGTTGGGTTAGTCATTGAGATGTTTTAACTTCTGGTGGTGTCGTTGAAGAGAGCCACTGCAAATTTTCCCTCTTTTAATTATTTTATACATTGATCATTAGAAAGAAAACTAAGTGCCTGCTTGAAGACATAATATCAAATTTAAGTCATTAATATAAAAGAAGAAATGGTTTGAATTTCAAATATTTTACGCAAGAAG
The DNA here is from genome assembly GCA_019974015.1 of Nephila pilipes. Taxonomy (NCBI): domain Eukaryota; kingdom Metazoa; phylum Arthropoda; class Arachnida; order Araneae; family Nephilidae; genus Nephila; species Nephila pilipes. The sequence goes on along the minus strand of BMAW01009543.1, from coordinate 42,832 downwards.
AATGTCCAAAAATCAATGTCTTTCATCTGAAACCCTTTCCAAATTTTAAGGCTGTTTATTAGTAAAATGTATTTCAAAGATTTCAGAAACATAATTGAAGAGAGAGAGAGATAATTAAAATTCCTATTCCAACTTGAAGATTCAATTGAGTGGTTCACAAACGTTCGCTCTATCTGGGTTTATATGAACTTGCTTATCATGGATTTCGCTTTTAAAACCGCCTTAATCTCTCTTTATATCAAATCTTTCTTGCATATTCATCCTCCTTTGTACATTTTCTTCCCTCTCTATAACTTCCAACTTTAATTTTGAATCTTCAATGATCACCTATTTAGTGAACGTTAAACATTTTCAAAAATTTAAAGATATAGTACAAGGAAAATGAGTTGTAATTCACACCAACTAAAATGGCAAGTACAAAGTAAAAATCGAAACACACACACACATCAACTATACAGTACACCTCTACTATGATATCCATGAATACGTAATTTATAATATCGCACAAAGAAGCAATGCGAGGGCTGTTGGAGATGGACTCGTAATTAGGAACCTTAGCCAAGAGATGAGGTCGATATCTGAGTTGTCATTCCACTCTCCAAACCACGTCCTTGGGGGTGGAGGCTCGACAGATTTAACGTGCATCAGCCCCGCTATATGGAGGGTCTTTTGTGTCATCAACTCTCGAACCCACGATTGGCCGGAAACAACGCTGCCCAAGGGCTCGCGATCACTAGTTTAACGCGGCAGACAAAAGCATAATTCTACTATTAATATCCTAGCATCCAGTTTTTCAAATATGTTGCATATTTATATTTTAACATAAAAATTTAGTTAAAAAATGTAAATAACAAAAATCTATTATACCGACAAATGTAAGAAAGAAAAAAAAAAAAAAAAAAAAAAAAAAA
>BMAW01009543.1:16041-41821 GCA_019974015.1 Nephila pilipes | reverse complement strand
AAATTTTAAATTTTTATATTAAAAAAAAAAAAATTTTTTAAAAAAATTTAAAAAAAAAAAAATTTTAAACCCCCAAATTTAAAAAAAAAAAAAAAAAAAAAAAAAAAGAATTCCATTAGTTCTTTTCAATAATATATATAAATTGTTATAAACATGGGATGCTGCTTCCCAGCAACGGTTCTCTTATGAAGGAAAAAGAGACATTTACAGAGATTTCGCCAATAAACGAAGGGAAGTTTAAGCTATAACCCCTTAACCTTGGTGACAAATAGGAAACCTCAAAAAGTGCTGGAATCTAGTCTATATGATCACTGGGAAGAAAGTTGCAGACTTTTCAAATGTGACATCACATTTGTCTGGAACAGGTACAAATATTCAGAAACTCAGTGGAACAGTCTGTCCCTGGAATCCGTCTTTATAGTGAAAAATAATACTGTGGAGATTTGTCAGTGGTGCAAGCCTGCGAGCTGAACGTTATTACAAATGTTGTGCATGTATTTGTGATATTATTGTTTAAACTCTGCCACCTGTGCATCGTCCTGAAGATTTATGATTAAAGCATCATTTATTGTTATCCTTCACGTTGGACTGATTTCACTTCCATACACTGAGAAATTTTTGTAACAATATATATAAATATTGTCACGTTAAGTTCAGAATATCCGAGTAGTTGTAGCATTATAAAGGAAAGTAAGCAAGGGCTTAGTAAGAAAATTCCCTAAAAAGACTAGTTTAATTATTTTTAACACATGAAAAATATCGCATAATTTATAATTGAAATGCAATTTATTCTAAATTTAATTTTTATTCAATATATATAACTAGAGATTATTCATATGGTTTAAAATTTAAGATTCAAACTTTATTAATTAAAACCCATCATATATATAATTTTCTTTTTCCATTTTTGTTCTTTTATATTCTACAAATTAATGAAACTTTTTGAACATTTTTCCAGATATTATGTAATTTTTTTTAAAAATAGTTTAGCACTGTGAAAGACAAACATTTCAAGACACAATTTTCTTTCTACGTTTTTGCAAATAAAAAAAAATTTCACTATATTTTCCTTTCTTAAAAATGTGTAAGCTCTCGTTGCAATTTCAAGGAATTCTATTCAGTTTTATTTTATGTTTGTATACTATTTTTAATTTATTTCAATTAGTTTGCTCTATTTATAAAATATTGTATTGTAATCTACCTTTAGAATAAAATTGAAAAATAAAATATTATCTATGAAAAATTATTTTCCATTCTACACAAACATAACATTTCATAAAATGATTGATAATCATACTTGGTCTCAATATGATACATTTGCTTACTGTATTTTGATATTATTTAAGAACATTATTAATGATAGTATTTTTTTTTTTTAAAAAAAGTATAAGAAATTAAAACATTAAGGGAAAAAAAAAAAAACTGTAAACAGTATTATTTTACATAAGTAACAAACATGACAATTATAACCATTGGTAAAATATACATTTAAATATTTTGGTTTGAATTAATCTTGCTTTCAAACACCATGAGATCTATAGCTACTATTAACCTTAATTTGGTAGCACAGTTCAGAAGATGTGTGATAAGCAGGAACTTCATTTTCTCAACACCAACATGTGCGACATTGAGGCACCATTGAAACTAATGTCTCGTAGTCCCCCATAATCTACATGATTGTTTTCCCAAGAACCAGAATGCAACTTGAGAATTACAGGACCCAGCAATCCTTATGCATGCTTTTATTATTTTTATTTTATTAGGATTGAGTATACTGTTTTAGTCCAAGACAGAAAAATATGAAACATAGTAAATAAAACTATTAAATACATTAAAAATGTATAATTTTTAAGAAACAAAATTAAATCTTTGCTTCCACTTGAATATGAAATTTCATATTTTAGGAAAGATTATGAAAATATATGATAAGTTATATTAAAAGCATGCTGCATTGCCTGTTAATTTAAAAAAGACTACAATGGATTAAATTCATGCGACGTCACGATCACGATATCTTGACCACGTAATACCCGCCAATGTAAACAAGTCTTGTATTCATTTGTTTTGCACTGAGTTTGTGAAATGTGTTACGCGTCATAAGCTTAAGTAACTTACATTTTACTAAATATAATATTTTTATTTCAATGAGAAATTATCACAAAACTTTGTTTTATATATTTTTCATGCAAAAATCAAAATTTTGGATTGCTATAATATAAAGGTATTGAATCATTCTTCTATCAACAAGTTGAAATAATGGCTGCAAATTTATTTGGTTTACATACCAACATTTTATTACAATTATGAAAACATCCTTATTTAACGGTGATTTTCTAGCATTTAAAAAAGGGATTTTTACTTAACATTGGTAAATTAACTTTTAAAGATGATATTGGAGGGAATTTTATAGATTTTTAATATGTTAGGATTTGTTTTTAACAGTTGTTTAATTTTCAGCATTGGGTAGCACATATATTGTGTCGAATTTCATTCTATGACGTGTTTGTTTTTTTGAATGAAACACTCAAAAGAATTATTTAAAATAAAACTTGATGCTTGCATATCTTTTCTTTTAGTTAAAACACTGTACTGCTTCAAAATTTGTCTTTCACAGACGCTACCATCTTTTTCCGCTTCTAGAAGCATTGGGGTTGAAATACTTGCTTTTGGCACCATATGGTCCAGGTAAAATAGCACTTTATTCAAATTAAAAAAAAAAAAAAAAAAAAGAAAACTATAACACAAGGTACAAAATTACAACTTTTTAAATCATAAATAATTATATGACAGTTATACAGCTTAATGATGCATCTTGATTAAAGTAGAAAACGGTTTATCCAAATTTAAATCTAATGTTTTATTTTTTATACAGAATCAACCTAATAAATAAAATGCCTACATTACATGAAAGATACCATAATTTAGAAAGAGTTTAATTGCACTTTAAGAATTCACATTTATTTTTCAGACAGTTTAGAATAATTTCAATATTAGAATAAATATTGGGGCTTTTATATTTAACATGTTAGAATCAACCTATCATCTGTTGATGTATACAAAAATATGTGGTACTTTTCCATTTTGCCGGCGCAAAAATCGCCAAGCAGACTTTATTGGCGCCAACTTGAAGCAAACACATATTCCATTTGGTGTTGCTTGTATCACTTTTGGCGAATTTATCCCTTGTGCCAGTGAAATTAAAAAAGTACTAAATATTTATAAATGAAATAATTTGAAATACAAAATAAAATTAACAAAACAAAAAGATGAAAATAACTCAATGGCCGCTAACAGGTGAAAAATGTATCTTTTTAAAGCAGAAAATAATTTAAAGTTTATATCATCAGTATATAAACAAATGCCAGAACTAAGTTTAAATAGGCCTAGCTTACCGAATAACATTTTAGCAACACAATTAAATGAGAATAAGACTATAGACACATAAAAATATATTCATACTATTTCCTACCAAATATAAATAACTGAATAATGTAAGAAATATGATAATATTAAATATATTAATGGAAATAAACAAGATAAACAATATATATCACATGATTCTGTGAATTTAGTCCATTAACATTTTCTACTCTAATAAAAGTTAAGACACTTTCGAAAATATGGATGGCTTCTCATGGTAATATTTAGTTTCCATTTGCATGTATTTTTTGTCAAAGTTAAAAAAAAATTGTGTTTTCAGAATTTATTTTTAAAAAAGAATTACTAAAATTTTAGGACAGATTACTATAATAATACACAAATACACCACCATGAGGGGGGGAGGGGTAAAGGGGAACAAAATTCTTTTCAACTAATAATTTTCTTTGTAACTAAATTCAATTACATAAATTTATAACTTTTTAAAGCAAACATCAAGTTTTCTATAATGAAAAATAAAAAATCTTTATGATTTTAAAAAACCTGAAAGCTAACAACAAGGCTCTAAATAAAATAAATTGATATTGGAGCAATTAAATATTTTGCTAGTTATTCCAAAAATTTTGTAAATAAAATACAAAATTTAAGACGCATTTGGAAGAAATAAACATGTTAATGTAAACCTATCTCTTCAAATATCTATTACATAATAAATCTTTAAAAAAAATTAAATTACTGATTCCAAATTTAACAAAAATATTTTTTTTGCCACAATCATATAATTTAATACAAAATATATTTAAAAATGATTTATTTATAATCACATATACATTACAAATATTGCATAAATACATTGAGCTATTTTATATCAATGCAAGACTGGATCCTATTTTAGCCCACAAATTAACGATGGTAAAAAAAATGGCATCATTAAAAAGCATGATATATATATGCTTAACTGGCAACCCTTGATTTAATGTCACAATATTAGATACTATTTTAATGCAAACCTGGCATAATTTGGCACTCTTTGCTTATCGCTAAGTTGCAGCCTAAAACAGGATTTTATACATATACAATCAAACCCACATATTCTACAAAGGCATTTGATACATGCAACATCAATATGTGGCTGAGAATACTGTGTTGCCCAAACCTTTGGTGCGACTTTAAAAACTGTGCCAACTGAGTAAACTCTGAAGAGTGCTAAATAAAAGAAAAAATTCAGTTACCTATTTTACCTGTGGGACCAATAAATGTTTTAAAAACACCATAATCACCAATTTCACGAAATTAGATTTGTTCACTTTCAAAAGTAATAAAAATAGATGCAAGACTTATTATTGCTTTTATGTCACTCAAGCAAATTAAACTATATTCACGTCATTACAACTACATATTTCCATAAAATTAATCTATCTATTGATTAAACCATATCAAAATGAATTTAAAAAATGTTCTCTAGTCCTCTACAAATGAAAAACATGACTAGATTTTAGAATGAGTATGAATTTTAATAAATACACTAGTTTGATGTTTTGTTGTATCATTGTCTACGATCCTTTAAAAACTCATTTAGAGCTTTTAACATAAATTTAATGAAATTTATGATCAAAATAAAAAATGCTGTAATTTAATAGGATTCAATTTTAGCATGCTAATTGGCGACAAAAATTTTTTTGGTGATAAATTGCCAAACTAGTAACCTTCCTATAACTTCTTGTTTCCTTTTGTACTGGATTCGAGATTTTTTGTGCCATTTTGAGTCTGATATCATTTAATGCATTAAAGTGAAATGCAAATGCACTGAGCTTCTCATATTGTTAGAATGGATGAGAAAAATCAAATAAAGAAGATTTTGTTACAAATCCCTTTACTAATCAGGAAAGAGGAAGACCAAAACTATGGCGTTTTGATTCTGTTGAATCGGATTTTAAGGTGATTGAGGAGAGGAAGGCTAAAGGTAGACTATTTTGGAAAAATTCTTTAAAAGATAGCCTTTGCCCACTCTGGGCTGTTGAGTCAAATATGAAGATGATGGTACCATTTAAAAAATTTTGTCAAGCAGCTTTTCTAAACTAGGATTTTACCTAGTTATTTATTAAAAGGAACTTAATCACACAATACTTAACAATTATATTAAACACTATCGCTCATTACTGAAAACATTAAAAATCCACAGAATGCTAAATGAAATATAAAAAAATTGGTACTTTTACATTTTGCCAGCACAGGCAATGAAGTCGCCAAAAATGATACAACTCGCAACAAACAGAAATACATATTTTTATATGTATACTGTGTGTTGTTACTAAATTCTGCTGGGCGAGATTTGTGCTGGTGAAATGCAAATGTATCAACAAATTTTACAGACCTATTTTGTTGGTAAGTTCAAGAAATGTTCCAAGAAATTATTATAATTTTCCCGAATTTAAATGCATCTCTTTCCACAAATACTCCAGGTCTTCCTAGTATCTAGTTATTATCAAACAATATATCTTTTTCTTAAAGAAGACCCTTTCTTCTCCCTCTCTCTAGCAATGTCACTCATATGAGAAAATATATTATATAACACATCAATAAATAACTCCCGAGACTAACCCAGAGATGGCGCTCGTAGTAAACCAGTAACCAGGTCTTTCTAGAGTACGAACTTTTGCTTGAAACGTGTCAAAATTTTAAGTCGATCGGACCAGAAACAGCTGAGTTATCGAGGTTGGAGTAAAGTCGTTTTGAAGTTTGTTTAAAAAATGGAAAAAACTGAGTTTCGTGTTCTGATAAAACATTGTTTTTTTAATGGGTAAAAACCCCGTGCAAGCGAAACAATGGATTGAAAAATGTTACCCGGACTCTTGTCCATCAAAAGCAACGATTTGTCGGTGGTTTGCCGAGTTTAAACGTGGTCGTACCAACACAAATGACGCGGAACGCTCGGGTAGACCTGTGGAAGCCGTTACACCGGAAAATGTGAGTGAAGTGACAAAAATTATAATGAAAGATCGCAAAGTGAAGCTCCGTGAGATTGCTGAGATGACACAGATATCATATGGAAGTGTATTTACTATCCTTCATGAAAAATTGAGCAAGAAAAAGGTTTTTTCCAAGTGGGTGCCGCGATTGCTTTCAATGGAACAAAAACAGCAGTGAGTCGATGATTCAGAAAGCTGTTTATCGCTATTTACTCGCAACAAAAAAGATTTCTTGCGAAAAAAAAAATTTGGAAAAGCGTTGGAACGATTGTATCACCCTAAAAGGTGATTAACAAAAGGTGTTATGTTGATGAATAAAAAAAAATTTTGCAAAAAAAATGTTGTTTTCAATGTTAGTCTCGGGAGTTATTAATTGATGTGTTATATCTATATAAAACATCAAATTGAGATGATCATATAATTTTCTAACTAACAAAAGTTTCAAATCTACGCCAGACACAAAGGCAAAAAAATTGGGAATAGGGTTTCCTAGATAGGTTGCCAAACGTACGTGACTTAAGCATTGAGTATGCTTTGGGTTACCATGGCTTAAATTGCGAATTATCGCTCCCAAAAGTCACCAATCGCCAAGGGGACACCCTATTCCTGATTTGAACCAAAAATTTTTATGAAATCTGAATAAGTTCTGTTATCCCCAAACATTTACAAGTGCAGAGAAGTAAAAAATTTTGGGTTGCCACGTTTGTCAATTCATCTTGAACACATAATTTTCACAGTCGACGGTGTGGGCAAAACAGCATTTTAACCTAGCATGTGATGTATAGTAAGTATAAACAGAAAGATAAAAAAGGATCATATTAATACTTAAAAAATTAAATTGTAAAAACTACGCTAATCAACGTTGAAAGGCAAACACTAATTATTCTATACACAATTTTCCCAATCACATAGTACACACATACAATAAAAGTAATGAAAACGAAAACTATGAAATAAAATGAAAACTTTTATAATGATTCACTACTTACACAGTATCAATAACTTGTTTAAATATTCCAACATTTCACCAACGTACATATCACTAAGCCAAATATCAGCTTCATGAATAATTATGAATGATGCACTTTCCTTTATAATAACGGGTTTTCTGAAATTACAGATTTTGAAACAGGCATTATTTTTTTCAAATTAAACCTCAAGCAGCCAAAATGCAACCAATAATGAATAAGTATCTTTGCCATAAAAATTTCAATAAGCATTTTTTTTTCTCTAATTAATTTTGTCCCCAAGTACTAAAAATTTTTTTTACAAACAACAAATTACCAATTTAGAATCAAAAATGCAACTTTAAAAGAAAAGTACCAAAAATATAAATGTAGACGATAATTGAGCATCATAATTAAATTATATTTTGAAAATTTACAACCTTTTTTTTAAACTGGAGCTGTAACAACTTCAGTTTCAACTCCTTCAACCTGTTCTGTAGAATTAGTAACAAAAATATACTGTTCTTGCTGCATTGGTAATTGACAGTTGTCTAGATTTTGAAGGATAACTGGTAATGGTTCCCCTGTTTGAACTACATTATACTCCTGTTCCATCACCGAACTTTGGTCTCCTACATTTGGTATGATAAAATACTGATTTCCAGGATCTGTACCATTACAGAGATTTGAAGCGAAACACTGAACTAATTCTCCTGATGGTAAAATTATTTCTTGTATTTCAATATTTGAACTGTCAACTGTCATTGGAAATTGATTTGTTGCACCTTGTCCATCTGTTTTTTCAACACATTTGCTTGCTTCAATAATTGGATTTAATGTTTCTGGATGAATGGAAGCCATACTCGTTTGGATGCTTTGAGTGTTATTTCCATTAATCTGCTTTGATGTGATCATAGGAGACTGTTCTGTATTCATTACTACTTGCGATTCAGATAAAATTGCTTCACAAGCAGATGACGGTTCTATGTTTTCAACATCACTATTGCCTTTGTCTTCTTTCTCACTATCACTCTCGTCAAAATCGAAATCCGAAGAACTTTCACTTTCATCTGGATTCATAGGATTTGTCTTATTCCTCAATTTTAGTTCAGGATGTTTCTTCATGTATCGTTTCACTGTACCCAAACAAGGTAATTTAAAAAAATCAGCCTTTTTGAAATATTCGTATGCATAAGGTGCTTTTCTACACCAAACAGCACACTGTGTTAGAGTAGAATCAGACCATCGCATCTTAGTCTTCCCTGTATAGCAGCGAATCTGTTCAAGAATGTAGGTTGCACATGGATCTCCTTTAGCAGCATTTTTGCGTATTGTTTTTAGTCTTTTGATAAAAGAATAAGATAATTGTCTTTCTTGGACAATGCATTTATTTTCAAGTTCTTCAACCTTCTTATTTAATGAACCAATTTTAAGCTTTAGGGATGCAATTTGCCTGGATTTCTGTTTCAGTTGCATAGCATATTTAGGTTTGTCAGTTAAACAGTGACTCAAGGGCAAGGTAGTGGTAAATAAAACAGGTGCTTTGGAAAGATAACTGCCATCTGCTTTCTGAGTTGGTGAACACTCATGAACTTTTGGTGTTATTTCAGGTAATAACGGTATTTTAATGCTGGGATTAAGAGCAGGAGTATTATTACTGCAATCCAAAACGTTCTCTTCTGTTCTATGATTAATATTTTCACTATCACCATCATCTAACATAGTAATATCATTTCCCAAGTCTTTCAATTCATTACAAGTCTCTTGACATACATGTGTATCAACTAAATGACCTACTACCAGGTCACTACCTTCAGATGGTTTCTGAGGATTTTGAGATGGTATATCAACTGAAGAAATCTGTGTAGAGTTTTGACCAACCAAATTACTATTATCTTCAATAGATGGTGTTTGAATTATTTTTGGAAGCAAATTGTTAGCTTGATTGGCCAGTTTCTGATCCATTATAAATTGCAACACAGTGTTACCAGCTGGTGTTAATTTTTTATTAACTTTAATAATCTCTGGATTAATTTTTAAAAATGTATTAGGTCCTATTTCAATAAGCTCATTTTTAGCATTATCTTTCTTTAATCCTTTCTTTTTATGGACCTCATTTGGCTTACGCATATTCATTTTGGGAATTGTTGATGGTTTGATGATAATATTATTGTTTATTGAAGAAACGATGGGCGATGATTTAAAGGCTTCTGTTTTCTCTTGTAGCGATTTACTGTGATAATGTAACGATCCTACATATGAATTTTTATCTGAACCAGAAATTGGCGGAGTTTTCGAATGTGATGACACAGGCGGAAAAGTTTTGGAAGATTCATCATGTAACTCATTCAATTCACTACAATGAGAAAAAACATCAGTGATCACTAAATTACACTCATTGACGGTTGGTTTGTTGACTTTAACGATTAAAGGTGCTTTTTTATTTGGATTTAATGCATTAGGGGTTTCATTGACAACCTGGTTGAAACCAATATATTTATGACCAAAGACGGTAGGAATAGATTTAGTTTTCAAACTATCTGAATCATCTTTAAAATCAGTTTGAAGAAAGTGCTTGCTGCATATAACTGGTCTTCCTCGAGGAAACCACATCGGCTTTTGTTTGGTAGTAACGGCAGAATTTATTTGTTTTATCCATTTTGCGGCAAGGTCAGGATTAGAAGGAAACTCGTGAAATGAGATTGACGGATCTGATCTGTAACTGTCAATGCCACATAATGGTACACAGCAAAACACCATTTTATTTACATCAGCACTTCACGAAAACACAGACAATAATAGTTCCAAAATTCAAATCCAGGTGGATTCTGACACACCGTAAATATTCAAGAGGTGAGATAAAAGTTCATAGAAGAATGAAACATAAATTATACGTAAAGTTAATGTTATTTAATCTTAGTAGTAATAAAAAAGTAATATCTTTTGCAGTTTAAAATGCAGACGAAATTTTACAAAGACGCTTTTATCTTGCTCACTAGGTGGCTACAAATGATTGACGTCTCTACAATGTTAATACATTAATACAAATTTTTGCAGTTTTGATAAAGCAGAAAAATATCAGAAAAGAATTAAAAAATCAAATTAATTTAGCACTGATCTAACTGTAAGTTAATTGACATTCAGGTACCATAAATCCAAAAGTATAACATGAATCTTTACGATCGCTGAGATAATTTTTAAATTTAGGAACTTTTGTATATTTTTCGAAAGAACCTTCAACCCCTCTAAGTAAAGATTCCTCAATTCATTCTACTCCATATACACCAATTTGGAATAAAATATCATTACATTACCAAATGACAAAATTCTTTCCCTGAAAGTCATATTAAGGGGAAATGAGCCATCATTATTTGTCAGGGAAAAACCATCCGAAACTCTTCAAACTATCAGAATACGAAAAGATAAAAGTTATATTTAACATATTTATCATTCTATTTCCAGATATTGTTTTGATTTTAGAAACGCAAAGGTTTCTGTTTAATTGTGCATTCAATAATTATCTTTTTAATCACCTATGAAGAAAGTTCAAATTGATTCAAAATTTATTTTTTCTTAAAATTAAATATTGATTTGACCGATTTGATCAATGTATGAATTTTTTTTATATTTTTTTCATTGACATTTGCTTTTTTTACATGGCAGCATGAGGTGATAAGCTACGAATTTAATGGACTTCGCCATATTTTTGATTAGAAGTGAGATGTCGGAAAGAGTGTTTATTAAAATATCGATTTCTTCTTACTAATTTTTAAATAAATCAAACTCACTAGAGTATGAGATTACGTACACTTAATCAGCAGCTAGACCCGACACTTCTGACATTGTCTACTTGAAGGTGTAAATAAGAAATTAATTATTACAGTTCCGGTTCTCTTATGAAAAATGCATAATTGTGATTTTACTGCTTGCTTGTTTACATTGTACTCGAGTTGATGATGTAAGTCAAATTATGTGTATTTTTAATGACCTTTTATTTTATCAGAGAAATTTTGGATAGTACATCATTTGGGAAACATTGAGAAGATTTGATCTTAATTATTAAAATTATTTTAAACTTTGTTTGTTATAATATTGCTAACCTTGACATTGTTTATTATTTAAAACGAATAGTTTTTGTTAAAATTTTATGAAACGAGAGTTGTCAGTATCTTTGTTTTTTAAGGTCTTTTTTTCTATATTTATCGCTAAATATTGATATGACAAGAGTTAACAATGTTTGCTAATTTAAATAATTACGAAGTTGTGTTGCTGCTTTTTGACACTTCCAGCCAGTGTTCCACGATAACATTTGCGTCTTCTTTGACATTACTAAAATTAATTTGACATCACTAATCATAGTAACTGATGGATGATTTTAATTTGAAGACTTAGTAATGAATCTCATCTTTAAATTTTTTTGAAAAAAGAATGATGTTGATTTTTAAAAATAATTCCTTCCGATCCGAACTATCAATGGTAGTAATTTTTGCTTTCATTATCAATAGTTTTTCGTTAGTATTTCGTGTATTGAAGTAAAAATAAATCTAGGTTAGTGAACATGCTGTATATTTATGAATTGATTATAAATTTTTACTGTAATATTCAGTTGTAACAGTTATATAGTGAAGAAATAAACTATAAAGATATGTTTATTGATTATGTATTTTTGTCCTAAAAATATTAGTATAATAATTTTTAGTATTGATTAATTTCTGCATATGAATTATATTGAGAGTAATTTTTTGTTTCTTGATGTTTTACAAATAAATTAATGCATAGTTTGAAAGGAAAGATTTAGTGCTCTGTTTTGTTTATATACTTTTATTTATGTGGTTGTATTTTATTTCAGATTATAAATCAATATATGCATGAATACAAATGCTGTGGAGTATGCTGTATTTTTGAAATATTTTCAAAATTTAAGTAATCTGTGATTATGTCTGGACGGCCTCCTGAAGAACTGGCCGTGGAGCTAGATTCTGTTTTTCTTTCAAATTTTTCAAAAAAAGATGGGAAATCTATTTCTGTCGAAACCCTAGTGGATACTTTAATTGTTTTATATGATGAATGTTGTAATTCATCCCTTAGGCGTGAAAAAACTGTATCTAGTTTCATTGAATATGGTAAGTCTAACATTTTTGAAATTTTATTTGCTTTATTAGGTGTTTTTTTTGGAAAAGTTTGTTATAATGGAATTTATATTTATCTGTATTTAATTTTTAAAAGTATAGTATGGAAATAGGAAAATACAGCTTGTGAGAATTAAATATAATTTTTTACTAGTTTCACAATGCCATTGGTTGCGAAAGAAAGATTAATTTATCGTGAATCATCTAGAAAAGTTATTTTTTAAAAGATGTTTTTTTTTCCCTTCCAGTCATGTTATTTGAAAAGTTTATCATGTTATTAGTAAAACTTAATAACTATATAAAGTTGTTGTCAATAGTAAATATTTGTTAGGGCTTTATTAATCCATATTTGTGTATTATTGATTTATACAAAGTCATCTAAGTACAGTGCCCTTTTATTATTTTTTTAATTTGGAATATTGGACCAAATAACCACTGGATTATTGGAAAATCACTGACATACAATAATATGTAGTTTATCTTTTTGTATAAAATTTATTACTATACACTCAAATAAAGTGTTTAAACATCTGAAATAACTAAAACCACAGAAAATTAACTGTTTTGATTTAATAGCTTATATTATTCATTGAAAGTAGAAGGGATGAAAATTTTTTCTCTTTAATAATTTTCTAAATGCTATTGGCTTTTAGAAAAATGCTATTGTCTGGCTGACTGGCTGGATAGGTGAAATGTCTGTTTATAGAGGGAGTATTGCATGTGTCACTTTGTAACAGTTTTGCGTCATTCTGATTGTAAATTTCATCTTCAAAATCTTTTAAATTCATCCTCTTCCCTATAAATATCTAGTATTATTGTAGAGAAATCAAGTATTATATAATGATTGGTTCAGGTTAAATTTTCATAGTTGGTTTTAATATTTTTTCTTAAGTAAGCCCAACACAATTATATATATTGATCATGTATTTCAATAATTTAAAAGCAGTTTCTACAAAGATTAACACTTTTTGAACTTGGTATTTGCTATAGCTGGATGCAGTTGGTTCAAGTATTAGTGTAAGTTAAAATAGTTACCATTAAATCAATATTGTAATTGATAGTGATCATCTTTTATGAGAAATAACTTTTTTGTTTAAATCTTTATTGTGTGTTCGAGTTGTTCTTGTGAAAAGTGGGATTTGTTCAATCTTTGATCTTATGCCATTAAATATTAATAGAAATTTGTGAATTAGGAATTATTAGCTGTAAAATTTTTGGATTTGCCCTTATGAAGAAATTTTTTCTTGAGAAAAGGATGTTATGCTTTTAAACAGGATGTGCAAAATAATCATGAAATCAATTATTTGTATATTTTCTTACGAAGCAATTTATGATTATTTTGCAGCAATTAGTGAAGATGTCAAAGTCTGCAATTAGAGGCTATTTAATTCACCTTTTTTTTTTCTGGTGCTACATTTTTTTGTATCCATAAAAGAGTCAAAAATTTAAAATATATCAACATGTAATGATTAAAGAAGTTAATAAAATGTTGGATTTACCTTTCGATATATATTTGCATTTTCCAGTTTTTAGTTATGTATATTTGTTTAAATATTTTACTTTTATCATTTCCAAGAAAATAAATATACAATAACAGTTAAAAAGTTTGGTGAATTTTACACAATATTATTGAATGTATCCTAAAAATATATATATTAATGTAAATATTTACAATACAGTGTCTACCCTATTTTTTACTATTAATATAGGTTTTATTTTAATCTAGAATGAAACATATCATGATATAATGTCTCTCTGAAATAATATTAATTATTGTTCCTGATTGGACACTAGTTGTTTACATGTGCTTAGCATTGATTAATAAATTGGGGTATAAAAGAAAAGCTTATCAGATAAACGCACTAAACAATGCAATTGCATTTAGAATGATATGCATTGGTAAAGTAGGGACTCGTATTCCTGTTTTTTGAAATATCAAACAATTGGTTATTTATTAACCCTGTTGCTTCTCATATAATGTAAATATCACTTATGTATAGTTGTCACAACTTATGTATAGTTGTGAAATAACTATTGAATCAGAGCTTTTTTTTTTTTTTTATACTTTACTCCTATTTTTTTAAAAAATGTATAGCTTATGATTTAAATAATTGTATTACAAAGTTCCACTGTTGAATTATATTAAATTAATATATTGTGGGCTTCTCATCCAAATCTAATACTACCTCGCAGACATCTACTAGTATAAATGGTATAAAATGTTTAACAGAACTGCAGTTAATATTTAGTTTTGATAAAGTATTTTTTCTGAATGACAAAATAGAAAGTTCATTTAATTATTTAATTTTTTATTGTATTTTTATTAAAAGGTAGCTGAACTATTTTTCATAGTTTAAAATGTTTATAAAAAAAAATTTAATTCCAACTTGAAAGTCACACAGATCGAGACCTTAACATGTCAGTGTTGAATCTTTATTGTTGATTTATTTTTTTAGTAACTTAAATTAGATTTACAATAATTGAATATTTACCTTTTGTATGACTGAAAAATAATTGAATTTATCTGGAGTGGCTTTCTTTCTTTTAATGATCGAGGATTATTTATTTTTAGAATTAATGACATAAAATAAGCTCCTTTTAAATTCATCCATTATTCCTTTCCTTTCTCCTAAACTGTTTACCATAATAACCGAACCATTTGGTGTCTTTTTTTTCTTCCTCTTGGCGAATTTTTTTTGAGCAGTGCATCACCATTTGGGTTCATCTTTACTATCAACAGTTGTATTTTGAACTGTCTAGCACTCAGTATCATACACAGTTGAATGCATGTAGGATAGAGCAAAATGGCAGAATCAATGCATGCCAGAGGTTTTATTAATATTTGGATTCTTACTTAATAAAAGTTTACGTGGCATTGCATGAATTCGAAAGAAAAAAATTGGTCTCTAATATGTCAAGTGCCATTTTAAAATTTATGCTAGTAGTGCCTTTTTCTTTAGGGTAATGTCTTTCTTTCTTTCTTTTTTTTTTTTTAAATTTAAGAGCAACAAATATAACATTTTTTAAAAAATTATTCTTTCGTTGTTTTCTTTTTGGAAAAGAACGAAAAGGTTAACACCTATTGGAAATAGGTGTATGAATAGTGGGAAGAAACAATGATTGTGCTAATTTGCATCAAAATGTGTAGTATGTTACAATGGAAAACTACTGCATCAACCAATGAAATTATTTTGCAAATGATAATGTTAATTCATAATTAATAATATATATTATTAGGTTATATGATTAATTATCCTAATATTATATAGACTTATTTACGATTTACTGAAAAATATAATTTCATTAGTTTTATTCTTTAATAATTTGTTTATAATATTGTATAGCATTAATTGTAATAATCATTTGTTGTTTTTATGTTAATTATATGATATGTGTGATTAAAATTTGTGTGTAAGTTATAAATAGGAACCTCAGATCAATTTTGTGTGAAAAATATTTGTTGAAAATTTAAAAAAAATTATTTTATTCATATTAAAAATGCATATATTTTTTTTTTGGAAATATATTTGTAAAGTGTCGTGGTTTCCTTAATGTTCCCTTTCCTGTCTATGTTATTTTTAATACTGCATTTTAGAGACTCTTGATTTGAATGCATATTTTTTTCAACTTTTCGAATTAAAATGCTAAATTTTACTTTTCTAAGATCAGATTTTTTTTTTAATACGAGCTTTAAAGTAAATTTGCCCTACTTGAAATTAAGAAAATTAAAATGAAGCAAAGTACTTATGGGACAGGGCAAAAATCTTATATAAATGAATTGATCAATTTATCTTTTATGTTATTTTTTTTGGATGATTTCATTTTAATTCAACTAAATGCACGATTAAATAAAATGGTAAATTGGATAGATGATTTTCTTACATAAGGGCATGTAAATGAAGAATATTTTTTAAAATTAGACTTTACATAGAAATATTTAAATAATTTGTTTTTATATATGTATTTAATTCATGTATAATTGTATAAATTAATGGGATAGATGTTTAAGGTTCATAAGCAAGGAAACAAATTATTTTAAACAATTTTAAGGCACATGTCATGCATTGTTATTATTGCTAATTTTGATCTAATTCTTTTACATCTGTAATTCTCTATTGTTAGAGTTTCATAGTTAAATTTAAAAAAAAAACCATAAAATATTTTGGGAATTGAAATTAATTTTTTAATTCGATTTTTACAGATATTTTAACATTAAATAGTAATATAAAAAAATTTCAATGACAAAAATGTCCCATATTTCTAATTACATTTTTAGGATGCTTTGAAATGGCAAAAGGGGGAGGGAGGAGATATATAGTGGATTTCTGTTTTACAAAATCTTATTTTATTCTCTGCATTATATCATATCCTTATTTTGTACAGAATTTTATCTTTATTATAAATGTAATAAAAATAATAGAAACAAAATTTAAAAGACAGAACCAGTAAGTTCTTAAAATGTTTTAGATTTTTTCATTGAGGAAAAATAAATATAATGAATGAAGTATGTTTACATGCATTATCAGTTATATATTCATATTAATCTCTCTCAGTAATGTGAAATATATAATGCTGTTTTTTAAATGCTATTATTAAATACTACTACTTATTAGATTAACCTGGGACTTCCCATATATGTATCATTAATATGCTCAGAAGGCTGTAAAATTCAATAATTCCACGTAAAACGTATGTGTTAAATTGCTAGTCGCACTTCTCATTTGTTTTATAAGGATTAAAAAGTGCAATAAAAGAGTATTATGGATTAAATTTTATAGTATTTATTGTTTTTAAAATTTTGAAAATCAGTTTGGCCATATTGATATTATGATGCATCAGTATGTGTTAGATATATATTTTAATATTTTAATTGCAGCTTAAAAATTCAACTTTTATAGCAGTATTCAAAGTTAAATTTGTAGGCAATATTTGGGTGTGAATATGGTGTTTAATAATAATCTTTTGACATTTTACTTCAACAGTTGTGAAATAAAATGTAAGGTTGTGAATAAAGTTTGAAAATAAAATGTTAATTAATATTATTAAAATAGAGGTCTTATTAAAATAGAGGTCTTATTATTGTATCGTTTGTTTTTATTACTTACATTTTCTCCTTGCCTTTTTTCAGTTCTAGTTTCCTAAATGATTTTGATTTTCAGAACAGCATTTCTTTCTATAATATAATATACTTTAAAAGATTTTTTTTTGTTATGTGATGGTTTTTCTTCTGTAATTTCTTTAGTGTTTTTTAAAAGTTTACTTAGATATTTTAATTTTTATTAAAATAATTCTGCACAGTTAAAATCTACAGAAATAAAATTTTATTTATTTATAGGGGAGGGTGTGTTATTATCTATTATGTCTATTACTTAACATTTGTATAGTGCCTTTTGTTTAAACTTGAAATAAAAAAATATATTAAATGGCTTGCAATTTTAATGCTGAATAAATTTTTTAAAAAAATATTTTATTAAACAAAATGTTGAAAATTTTATCAATATGATTTTGAATCAATTTAACTAAAATAATGTCTTTTTTTTATTGCATTTTGTATGATGTTTGTATTAAAAAGAACACTTAAACACACATACAACTATTATTTTTTTTTAAAAAAAAATAAGATATCTTGTTTAAGTTGGCAATTGTAATTTTATATTTTAATTATATGAAAATATGGAATCATTGTAATTATGCTATTAGAGTGGGAATGAAGAGGATAAGTTCTTTGGATCAATCCAATGACCTTTTCTTAAGTATTTATTGTGAACTATTCATAGCATTTATCATTTAGTTTGCTGTGGAGAAATAAAAAAACATTTTTTCCTCATAACTGGTTTAGCTCCAGCTGTTATTCAGATTCATTTTCAGTCCTTTTGACAGAGTAAGACATTTTTTTTTAAAAAAAAGAACTGCTATTGTTTATCACTGTCTCTTTGGAGTCATTTTGGCTGGCACTTTTTTTGTATAAATTTCAAAGTAGCTACTGTGCAAAAATTAAAGAAAGAACCATTGATTATTTCATATGGCTACAATTGATTGCAGTATAAAAGTGGTTTCTCTGAATGAATATGTGAATAGATGTTTTGTTTTTATAATTCTTTCTTAATATGAAGGAGGAAGGTTGGAACCTCTTTAATTGAAAATGTGACAATTGCTCTGTTTTGTGTTCCATTTTAAGTGACTCTTTAATATAAACAAAGGAATTTGATATTTATTCTATGCAATAGTACTTCCATCTTCTTAAATTTATTTTTTTTAAGTTATTACTGGATTATTTAAGTCACCAATATGATTATTCATTTATAAAATCTGCTAGATAGCATTGTTTTAAAACTTAGTAAATTTTATTTATTTTGAGGTTTGATTATAATTAGTTTTTTATTTGTGTAATTTACTAATGCTGTGTAATTAATTTTTCGATTTATATCTTTGTTTGTAATAAGTTTTTATTTTTATTCATAAAAACAATTTTAAAAAATTACATCCACTTAATTTTGAATGAAATTAATTTAAATTAACAATTCTAAACTGGATATAATTAATTTGTTCTGTTGAAACGTTTTTTCGTTCAAAATTCTGAATATATTTTCTGCATTAAAATAAATATTTTTATAAATCAACTTTATTTTTTCTTTTTCGTATGATAATCCAGTTTCAATGGCTTCTTTTCCTTTATAATAAATTTCATTTAATAAAGTAAGGAAATTAGCAATGATTTTGCATTGTATGAATTTCTTTTTAATTGTGGTTTCAACAGTTAACTAAACATTTCTGATATTTCGATGACTTAAACATCTGTAAAAATGTACGATTTCTATAAAAGGAGTGTTTTTAAAAATTGTCAAAATTTTTGTTTCTCACTTTTGAAACGGATTAAAATAATTTGTAAGAACAAAATTAAACCCGGCAGTTGTTTCATAACGTTCTATTAAAAAAAAAAAAAAAAAAAAAAAAATCATATTTTCATTACAAATATTAATTTGTTAAACTTTAAATTGGATCCAAATACTTCTTCGTTATTTTTTTTCCCCCATTACGTAGTTATTATCAGAAATTCTAAAAATGGCGCAAACGCTCTTATCAACCATTACTGTTGTAGAATACAAAGATGAACATGAAATTCTTTTGGGAAAATAACAAAAGAGATGATTCATCACGTTGTGTGTGTTGGTTACGTATAGAATTTAAATGCAATGTTCAAGGTCTTTCAAAACTTACAATGATTCCTCTCCTGTGATTCCACTTTTAACATTTTATTTTAATGGGTTACCGCATAGGCTGAGAATTTATTGTTGTCCTAATTAAAATTTTTGAATTTTCTTTTAGTCTGCGTTTGATGCAGAATTCGGATTCATGTTTGTGGTTAATATAAAGTTTATGACAAAATAATTACAAACAAGTTACTGATCTCATTAGTTTGCTTCTCGTTACAAAAATAATTGGAAAGAATCTTACATATAATTAATGTTAATCGTAACATTTAAAGCAAAGTAAATTTTCCAATCAATCGAATCGAAAATTAAATTCGCCAATTAAAAAAAAATGCGTTTGTCATATTTACCAAAATTCGCCAAACGACATTTTTTTAACTATATCGATTTCCCCCCCTCCCAGATCAAACTGCTTATGAATGAGAAAGAAAGAAATATATGTTCGTACACTGTATGTTCATTTATTGTTTGTTTCAATTTAATCGGATGATCGAAATCTTTTTCTTATTTTGTAAGCGAAAGACTTGTCCTTTTTTCGGATGTAAGTTCCGATGTCGTGAAATCATGTCATTTTCTTCAATTTTTGCTTTATTTTTTTTAAACCTGGAATAAGCTTTATGTGATATTGGGATTCTCCAAATATTTAAGGGGAGTCCAATACTTGACCTTGGGGTGAAAGAAGCAACGTCAAATATCTTTTTTTTAATTTGTATTCTTTCATTCGTTTTCTTTGCGTTCGTTCGTTGTATCATGTCAAAATGGCATTAATTTGCCTCTTCTACTCCGTGACAAAACAATATAGCATTTGGAAGTAGCAACAGAGAAAATATGTTTTGATTAGCTAAAAATGATCCCCCCCCCTCACTCACTATCTGTGTTTTAAGTATTTTTTCAAATATTTTGGTATACGCAAGTTTTGTTCTTTAACAATTGTTTATGTGCTGTATATTCAATTTTCATGTGCAGTTTAATCATATTAAACTTTTTTTGTGTTTTGACTTTGTCGAAATGGTTGAAGTGGAAGATTTAAACTTGGTCCAGGTTTTAGCTTTTTTTTTTTTTTTTTTTTTTAAAGAAATTTACTGATTATTGCTTTTATTCATATTGTTTGCTGTAATGTATTCATCTTTTGGTGCGAAAAGGCAAAACTGAAGGTTGATTAATAATATAAATCATTAAATAGTCTCAAAAGGCAGAATATCTTTTATAATTTTAAGCTTTATTACCTAATAAATGTTTAACATTTTGTTTACATATGTGAGAGATTTCTCAACCTTACTGCTACTTAATTTACAACCTTGTTGAGTATGGCTTTCTCTATGCCTTTTTTTTTTTGATGTATTGCAACCCTCAGCCGTTTGCCTTCTTTAGGTAAGTACGGACTTCATGACTCTGAGATTTCCTAGTGATATTTTTCTTCCCATGGGATTTACTGTCTTTGGTAAAAATGAGTGACGCGTCCCCGGGTTACTCCAATGATCCTACTCTATTTTCGACCCTTCTTATAGACCAGTTTTTGTCCTTTACCGTCTGGAGAACAATTGAAACAGATTTTTGGCAGAGCTTAACCAAATTCGGTTCTTGCGGCATAAACCCTCTCTTTCACTCATTTGATGTATCGCCAATTCCTCGCATACTTTTAAACTTTATTTATGCTTCAATTGTTTTTTACAATATTTTTTTTTATAATTTTTATTTGTTACGAAATAAAGATTGAAATGTTTTTGATATTTGTACACGAACATTGTGTTTTCGTTTGTGAAAAATTTATATTTTAAACGTGAATTCCATTTTTTTTTATTTCAAGTTTCATCTACTATTAAGTTATGCTCTTTTATGAAACGAAATTCTTTTTTCATTTCACGCGATTTAGCATTGGTTATTTAATTTGATAACTTAAGCATGTTTTGAAGTGGTTGATAAATTTCATTTCGGGAAACTAATATCAAATGTACGACATAGCATATTCACCTTTGACATACTAATTTACCCGAATAAACTTTTGTTTGTGTCAATTTTAAGAGTTTTAAAAACGTTTAACTTAGGCTATTCTATTTCCACATTCCTATAAAATTTCTTGAACTTACCTGATGTCATTTTTTCACATAATGAGACCTTAATAGCTTTAACAAGAACTGTATTCAACATTTTATTTTTACGTAAACAGTTCTCTTAGATTTATTCTCCTCCTTCCTGGTAATTCACTAAATGATTAAAAAAAAAAAAAAAAGAGTCTTTAAATATAAAAATGAACGTGAGAGAGCAGAATTATATATAAATAAAAAATTCCGACGAGACATTTGAAAATAGCTCGTGAGGTTTTCTTTTTTTTTTTTTTTTTCGTTCTGCCGAGTTTCTTGCCCTATATTTTGATCGCCGGTCTTTTTTTCCCTTTGTATATACCACTACCGTCCGGATGAGAACGACTTTCAACATTTGATAACGTATCAGTGTTGAATTTTATGATTCGACATTTTATAGTAGATTTGTATGGTCTTCGCTCATTGTGGCACACGAATCTGAAAACATAAAATAGTGAATATTTTTATTTTCTATTGTATCTGTAGTATCTTATTTAGATTAAAAATTTAAATCATGCTTTAATTAAATACTGTTATATGTATATAACATACTATTATTGAATACTGTGGAAATACTATATGCTTTTTAAAAGGTTCAGACATTTGGCTGAGATACTTACTAAGTAATTGTGGATAAATTAAATATACATCTTACCTATAACATACCATTCAATAATTCTCCTGTCTGACACATGTATGGCAACACTGTTGACAGAACCATATGATTTCTGGATAGTATCAACCTTCAAACGATACGTGTCGAAATTTCATGACATTCTGACAATTAGTTTACAGGTTACAGTGGTTTTAGTGACCCTAGTTTCTTTATTTTCAAAACAATGGGTAGTAAATACCGGTAAAAAACGATTTTTTTGAACACTTGTTTTCTTTCAAACTGCACACTTTGCGTAACGTAATTTTTTATACCTTAAATTTCAAGAGCAAAAGGAAACGTTGAGTCAAATTGGATTTATTCAGTAATTAGTTTCAATAATTTATGTTTTATTTTTTGACATTTATTAAATATATCGTCTAAAATAAGTACGCGTAAAATTTTTTAGCTCCGTCAAGCATTATGTTAATCAGTTAAGCTACATGTAATTAAAATAAAAGCAAGCGATAAATTTTGTTGTTAATTTGAATGCATTTAAGCAAAATGCAATTAAAATTAAAACAAACGATACATTATTAAACGACGGATTTGGCGACTTAGCGAAAAGCTTGGCGTAAAATTTAATTCTTTAAGTAATTAGTTTTAATCAATTAATTTTTGTTAATTATATTTACATTATATTGTCATCCAAAGTAATTGTGTACATAAAATGTCAGCTCGGTTGAGCGCTTTAAAATGTGAGAAAAAAAGCTTTTAAAGATTTGAACCAGACACAGTTATAATGTGAGTAGAAGAAAACCCATTAAAAAAAGAATTTCGCGTGTTGATTGAACATTGTTTTTTTGGTGGGAAAAAATACTGTTGAAGCCAAACGGTGGCTTGATAAGCGTTATTGAGATTCTGCACCAGGGAAATAAACTAATATTGAATTTTATGCAGAATTTAAGCGCGGTCTTACAAGTACTGATGATGCTGAATGCTCTGGTCGAGGAAAAGGGCCGCGGTAGCCTAGTGGTCAAGATCGTGGACTAGCGGCCGGCGGTTTTCGCTCAGTCGCGGGTTCGATCCTTGGCCGCCAAAGACCCGCCGTGTAGCCGGGGCTGATGCACGTTAAATCTGTTCGGGGCCCAAAGTCCTCCCGTTGGCGTGGTGTGGATGTTAGGAGAAGGGAGGTTGCCAGCTCAGGTGTCGTCTTCGTCACTTGACCGTGGTTCAAAATTATGAGGTCCGTCGCCAATATCCCTCGTGTTGCTTCTAGTGCGACGTTAATAAAAACTAAAAACTAAACTGGTCGAGGAAAATCGGCAGTTCCGGAAAACTTAAAAAGAAAAAAAGCCAAGGAAATAGTTTTGACAGACAGTAAAGTGAAATAGTTGAGTCCTTAAAGATATCAGAAGGTAGTGTGTTAACAATTTTTCTCGAAAATTTGAGTATGCGTTGGTTGCTTTCGAAGTGATTGCCGCGTTTGTTCACTTCACGAACAAAACAACGCATGGACAATTCAGAGTGTTGTTTGGAGCTGTTCTAGCGAGATGAATAGGATTTCTTGCTTCGGTATGGAGCAGTGGATGAAACATGGGTCCATTACTATACTGTAACCGATGGTTTTAAAGAACTGAACCAAAAAAACCTAACAGATGGCGCTGTCTGCCATAACAGATGGCTCTAGCCGCCATAGGACTTTCGACCTAACCTCTAGAAGTTAGACTTTTGTGGTATGCGTGTGTATGTATGTTGCGTGTTGTAAGCATGTTTTTAAATATCCCTTATAAATATTATTATGTTATATATCCGCCTGCTGTAAACCGAACCCAATAAAAGAAGTCCTTTCTTCAAACCTTCTAATCTCCATTAAAAAGATTACACGCACTCATGCCACGCGCTACAATACACTTTATTCAAAAGATCTCGGCTTAGTGGACAGCAGCATGTTAAAGTTGCCCAAAGAGATCAAAAACTTAAAAGTCAGCTGCAAGATTATGTCATCCGTATTTTGGGACCCGCATGTTATTTCCTTCATCGACTATTTTGAGACAGGTAAAACTATCAGTAGAGAATATATACATGACATTATTGAATGGATTGCGTGCGGAAATCAAGAACAAAACAGTCTCCCATGCGAAAGAGAAAAGTCTTATTCCATCAAGACAATGCCCTGTGTCACAAGCCGATGAAAACGATGGTCAAAGTGAATGAATTACGCTTCGAATTACTTCCTCAACCGTCGTACTCGCTAGAACTGGCCCCCAGCGACTACTGGCCTTTTTTCTTTCAAACATCAAAAAGATGCTCCAAGGGAAGAAATTTGGCCCGAATGAAGAACTGATTGCCGAAACTGAGGCCTATTATGAGAGTAAAGACATCTTTTTGCAAAAAAGGGCATCAAAGAAGAGTGTTGGAATGAATGTATTACTCATGAAGGAGAATATGTTGATGCAAAAAGTCGAATTTCTAAAAAAAAATTGTTTTTTCTTAGTTAGACCGGAGACTTATTATTGAGTGATGGGGTATGATATCGAAAGAAAAATCAGCGCCTCAAACTTTTATAAATTTTCTCTAAAATTATTTTAATACTTTTTAGTCCACCTTTAAATGAAATTTCGATTAAAATTTTTTTTTTTTTTTTTACTTATTTCTTTTTAGTCTGGAAATTTAAGACTAAAATTTACATGAGCTGTTCGTGTATACTAAAATTTAACTCAATTGGACGTTGTTAATCGCAAGGCCCGGACCCCCTCCGTCACTATATGTGCATGCGTTAGTATTGTATTGTCATCGGAGTTATACGTTTATGTGAAATTTCTACTGGATTGGATGATAGGAAGTGGGTTTAAATTCGAGCACAGATTCTGAAATTTCTCTGGATATACATATTCGGTTTTCGAGTTCGTGGAGGGGAGGACAGTTATTCTTGTTGTACCGGCGGTGTTTCGAACATTGGTCCATTGGGCCCCGTAAGAAAAGTTGACCGGTCGCATTTTCCTGCGCCTTTATCAACCAGACCGGAAGAGACATCCCCACCGGGCTAATTTTTAATGCGCTTTAATTTCTGAAGTTATTGTTGAAGAGAGCTATCGTACATACTTATGAACACAGAAGATAAACAAACGCTTGTAGTAAGTAAGTTAAAATACATGGTTTTTTTTAGTTTCAGTGAGGTATGTCATTTATACTGGCAAAAAACCTTGCAACGGGAGGGGAGGGAGCGGAATTTTTAATAGCTGAACTCGATAAAAGAAATGTACCATTTACTATTGGCAAAATTGGTATATTGTTAATGAGTTCTTATTTTTTTAATGTATTTTTGATTAAATTTGAATTAAATAATTTTACGACCCAATAGTCAAAGATTTTATGCCATGTAACGTAATTTCTTAAATCACGTAGCACAAGTTTGCTCAAAAAAAAAAAACATTTTTTTTTTTTTTTTTTTTTTTTTTTTTTTTTTTTTT